>CALNHX010013213.1:0-19202 GCA_940337035.1 Agriotes lineatus
TTAACCCATGTGCTAAAAGTGAAGTGAGGTTACAAAACTACAATTTCGAACTGGAAGTGAAGTTGTAAAGTTATTCTATCGGGTGTTCATAAACAGTCGTCATCCCAGTTGCTTTGAAAAACAAAATGTTATATCTTTGATTAATTCGTGCAACACAATGAAACGTCATTGAGTACTGTCATACCGCATGTTTTCTCAATTTTAATAGACATACGTTTCTGAAGTCAAAACCTACTGGGATGACGACTGTTTATGAACACCCGTTAGTTACTTCTTGCTTTACAGGTAAAGTGTTTTTGAAATAATTAACGCGTTATGTAATAAATACAGTCAGACGTGGAGTATTAATAATTACATTCTGTAACTGACCTTGCAGTACTGGCTTCGCAAACATTCGCTCGCGCGGCATGGGCTACTGTTTATTATGACATAAATTAGCAGTGTCGTAGATGCAAACCTTTGTTAAATCGATATTATGGATTAATAACGGTAAAATTAAGGTCGTAGATAAAATATTGTATGCAACGCATGCTAAAAGTAGTTTATGCACGAGACATGTTATGAAACTCAGCCTTCGGCTTCGTTTCATGATTTTCATGTCTCGCGCATAAACGTTGACTTTTAGCACTTGTTGCATAAATAGCTATTAATATACCTGCTTTTATTTTTATACAACTATGTACTGAAACGAAATTAAAATTCTAATAAAATGTATATAAACACAATAGAACATAAGAATCCTAAAAATTAAGAAATATGTCATAATTATTGCTACACAATAATAAAAGATTTTTTTCTCGATTTGGTATGGGCAAAGTCCTGTATTATATCTTCAAAATTTAAATTCAACAATATGTCGCTTTCTATGCACATTAATGATAAAAGAGTTTAGCCTCTCTTGTAGCACAGTACTGCAATAGTATATTATTATATGAGCGATTATGACAGCCATTATTCACGAAGATGACATTTGCGCCACAAGCCGAAGGCGCGTAGCGCAAGTCATCTGAGTGAATAATGGCCATAATCGCGAATATAATACGATATTTTATCTACTTCTATGCAATAGGAGCCTTGTGTTCATATTTCAGAATTATGACATTTGTGACAGCTGTTAACTTCAAAAGTCATTTAATAATAAGAATGAATTTTGTGATTGGCTACAACCTATTGAATAATGAAAATAGAATTTTCTGATTGGTTGCAATTTGCAAACTATTGAATAATGAAAATAGAATTTTATGATTGGCTGCAAACCGTGAATTATGAATCATAATTCATAGCCATTGTGCAGTAGGAGTAGATAAAGTTGGTTTTTTATCCTGCTTAACTTCGAAAATGAACGTTCTCCACTGCAATTAGTGATCATTGATGAATAATGACATGAAAATTCTAAGTGATAACGCAACGTTAGAAAATGTTTCTTCTAATTTATCAGTTCTTAAAATGTTAAACAGTAGCGAGTTATCAATTTGTTTAGTTTTATATACATCGTTAGTTCCTAAATACAGCGCTAAATGAATACATTCCGTTTCTAATTCTTCTCCATTTATAGCAAGATGATAATATTCAGCAAACTTTTTACAGCTATCGTGCAACACATTTGGACTAATGGTTCTTAGTTGATAAACAGCCACACCGATTGTTTACTTTGGTATATGCAGCAGATCTCTGCTGTAGTTAAGTTATCGATGAGTCGATAATTAGGATAAACACTTCCACTTTAAATTTATCAAATGAATACACAACTTTAATTTTTATTTTTTTACAAATATTTAATGAATTACAGAATTATTAGTTGATCAATGCGCCTGTCGGGGGCCCCAAAAAATTGGGGGCCCCGGGCCCGGGCCCGCCTGGCCCGTGCCTAAAGACTGCACTGAGTAGTTCATATTTGGTAGCGTAATAGTCGAGTCAACTCAACTCAGCAACGAAACAGCACTGTTCAAATCGTCCACCATTAATTTTCTGGTAGACTTTCCAGTAGAATTAACTTAATTTTACCTAAGTCCAGCTTATTGAGTAGTAAATAAGGTGCTAAGATCTACTGGTACTTGATTTGTAGTTTACTTTATTAATAATAATTAGAATTTTTTAAAATGCACATACCCTCAGCGGCTTGGTGCGCCCAGCACCCCAACACTGTGTAAAAGGTATAATGGGTTTCAGATTATGTACGTTATGTAATAATTAGATAATAAACTTTTGATTGAAAGGTATTTCCTGAAAATGAACATCTGATAGTGTTCTATCGGTTATCCGCACTTTTTATTCAGCCTCTACAACAGTAAATAGTTTAAGCAAGTGTTGAGTACCAAAGACAATAGCTTGCCTTGTACACTTGCGGCAGTACACCTACCAGTTCCTTTCATATAATAATGCAGTATACAAGACATTAAACTTCGGTACAAAAAATTACGTATTTAACAAAGCTTTCATTATTTCTAAGATATATATTGATTTACTTTATTAAATTGAAAAGTATACGCCTATACTTGCTCAAACACTTGATAATTCTTCTTAAGAGTATTTATCTACTTGTTGAAATATTTTCATTGTTATCAACGTGTATTCAAAAACGAATTATAAATTGTGTAGCAATTGAGAATATATAAAAAACGCTTTATGCCCGTTGTTCGAAAGATATGCTAAATAATTTAGTTTGATGTTTGCTTTGGCTTAGCACACTTATTTATTAATAGTACTCACATATGCTTGCCGTCTTATTCAGTTCTCGGGTAAATAAATTCAAATCGGAAAATCTGTGTAAATAGTGGCATATGATTGGTGGATACATAATAAATGCTAGAATTAGTAAAAAGCGATTCAATAACTTTAAGCAATCATTTACACATTCTGTTTTTTTTAAATCACTAGACCAATAGAATTATTTAAAAAACATCGTAATTGCAAAAAATCTAATAATAAGTTGGTGCTCTACTGTCGTATAAGTGGCTTTCTATTATTTTTCCAGTTGCAGCATTGTTTTCTTCGGCGACACCTATAGAGTAATAACATATATGTTTCTGTTATTCAGTAAATTTCTTATTCAAATTATCTGCAGTAACAATACATTATAACTAAAGAACGAATGCCTAATTTAAATTTGTTTACACAAATTTGGTTAATTTAAATTTGGTTACACTGTTAATTATTCTGGTTAACGTCGCCCTCCTCTGAAGACTGGTCTACGAAGTAGAGTTAACAAAACTATGCACAAAACATACACACTCACGTAACTCGGAGGTAGCACAATGGTACTGGGGGCTAGGGATGGGCGCGTGACGTGAAAACAGTCGTGTCACGTCGTGTCACGGCGTGTCACGTCGTGAACGTGACTAATATTTGAAAATCGTGACGTGAACGTGAGTGAACGTGACTGTAAATATCCAAAGCGTGATTCACGTTTCACGTTAATTTCACGTTAAATATTTAGTAACGAATAAAAAACTGCAGGGTGCAGCAACTTTTAAATTTATTAAATCACAAATTGTGCCAAACAAGTTACATTATGTGGCTTTATTTTTGGACTCTAATTATAAATCCTTAAAGTTCATACCTTCACATAAAAGAGAAGATTATAATGCAAATAAAACTACAGATGATAATGATGAAATACCTAGCAAACGACTCAAAACTGGTACATCAGCATCAGATTCTTATCTTTCTACACTTAGAGAGAACTCTGACGATGACACATGTAATTAGGATGACGTCGAAACAGAACTAAATTAGTATGTTATATTAAAATTCCGAAATGTAGATGACATTTTAGGATTTTGGAAAAACAGTGTAAATACGCCACTGTTAAAAAAACTTGAGAAATTTTAAACATACCGGCAAGTTCCGCTACAAGCGAAAGAGTATTTTCTACAGCTGTAGCTGGGAAAATTTTAGAAGAGCGCAGAATCCGACTTAACGCTGAAAATGTTGATTACATATTATTTTTAATTTAACATTTTAATGTTTAGATGTGCAGATGAACTTATTATTCTAATAAAAGTAATGGTTTGTTTTTTATACTCGGCTAACGCTGAAAATGTTAATTACGTTTTATTATTAAACCAAAAATGAATTGTGTAGGTGTGTAGATGAACCTATTTTTAGAAAAGTAGTACCTAATGTTTTGTTTTGTATACTCGACTTAACACTGAAAATGTTGATTACGTTTTATTTTTAAACCAATTTATTGTGTACTTGTGTAGATGAACGTATTATTCTAATAAAAGTAATGTTTTTTTTGTATACTCACCTTAACGCGGAAAATGTTGATCCTTGTACGTAAAAGTACTTTCAAACCTACGAATGAAAAGTGTTGCCTAGCAACGTATACCTTATGTACTCATACCAATAAGGGAAACGTCAATTCCAATGACAGCTTTTAGTATTAAAAGTAATGTCTTTGAAGACAGCTGCAAGAAATATATTTGCGAGAAATCAGTATTTATCCCTTGTCGAAGTTATTGTAGTCAATTTTCATTTTTTTCTTTTTATGTCAACTATTCTGATTGCAATATATCACGTAAATTATGTCAGGTGCAAAACATATTTATAGTTCCCTTTAGGGTTTCTTCATTGGTTTTAAATTTGAACATTCTGTTCTATCTAAATTTAAATTTTGAAATAAAAGCTGCGTGTGACGTCGTGAGTAGCGTGTCACGCCGTGATCGTGAGTGAACGTGAACGTGATCGTGCGTGAACGTGACTGTTTAAAGCCAGCGTGAAACGTGCGTGACGTGAGCGAAAAATCACTCACGCGCCCATCTCTACTGGGGGCTAATTACGTGGGAACTGGGTTCACCATCCATCCAAAAATCCAAAATAAAAAACCTCTATTGTGTAATTATCAAAAGCAAATCTCTTTGGCATTACAATATGGTTAAACTGTGAAAGTGAGGTTTTTGGTTTATAGCCTTTGCATTCTATTTTTATTCTCAATAAATGCGTCTTATTCCTCGTATCTATAGGTTTAATAGTAGTTGATGTCTTTATAAAGTGAATGTAAAGTAAATGTATTAACAAGCAGCTAATTCAATGAGGCGTGTGAATGCTTTAAGTAAATTTGTAATTTATTCATTAAATATTGCTAATCTTCACGCTAAATGCAGCTGTAAGATCACTGTCATTTATAATTATCTATACACTAATGAACTAATTGGTAGTGCAAATGTGCAAGTATGCGTAGATGTAAGAGAGGTTTTAATAACAATTTAACTAACTTACTCGCAGCTCTCTTACACGAATTGTTATCCAACGACTTTGTATTTAATTACACAATAAAGTGTGAATGTCCTCTCATTACGTGTCCCAAATATTCCAGTTTCCTTTTTTTATGGTTATCAGGATTTTTGGTTCATTTTCCACTCTTTTAGTGACCTCTATATTTGTCACTCTTTCCAGCCACGATATTCGCAGGATTCTCTTATAGCATCAAAGCTCGGATGCAGTCAGTTTGTTAAGATGTAGTTGCTTTAGTGTCCAAGCCTCCAAACCATATAGAAGAGTAGAAAACACATCACACCGAAGCATTCTCAAACGTAGTGTCATGCTTATATCGGCAGCATAAGAATTTTTTAAGTTTCACAAATGACGTGCGTGCCACCTCAATGCGTGTTCTAATCTCTTTGGTTTGATCTACACTTCATATTATCCACGTTCCCAGATACTTGTATATTCACTCTTTCTATGTCTGTGTTTTCGACGTTCAGTTGGGTATTTTCAACTATTGACTATTAGTAATAACCATATACCATACTTGTTGCAGTTTGAATTTATCATCATCAACCCAGATTTGTCCACTATTGAACATAGGTCTCTCTCATTTGTTTCCATGTATTCCTATCTTGTGCCTTCTGTATCTAGTTTCCACCGGCGACTGTACGAATATCGTCACTCCATCTCTTTGGTGGTCTTCCTACACTTCTCTTTGTGAGTCGAGGTCTCCATCTCAGCAGTTTTGAGGTCCAGCGGGTCGGTTCTTGTCTCGCTATATGCCCCGTCAATTGCCATTTTGCCTGGGCTACTCTTTGCATTATATCTGGCACTTTTGTTCTGTTCCTTATGTCTTAAGAGATAAGATCCGAAATGAAGACATAAATGAAGGCAGTTTGCATTAAGGCGTTGCATTACACTCTGCAGATCATTGATATTGTCCGTCATTATTACCGTAACATCTGCGAAACGCAGGTTGTTTAGAATTTCACCATTTATAGATATGCCTTCTTTGAAATCTGATAAGGTTTTTTGAAATGTTTTCCCGTTATAGATGTTAAAGAGTAACGGCGACAGTACGCAACCCTGCCGAACCCCTCTCTGAATTTCGGAGTTCTCAGTAAACTGATCGTCGACTTTAACTTTAGCTGTCTGATTCCAGTAAAAGCAAAAAATAGTTTCTATACTGCGGCTGTCTATATTTTTTCTATTTAGAATCTCCATTAGTTTGCTATGTCGGACTCTATCAAAAGCCTTTTCAAAGTCTACGAAGCACAAATAGATGTCGTGATTTATATCATGGCATCTCTGAGCCAGCACATTTAATCCAAACAAGGCCTCTCTCGTGCTCATGCCATTCGTAAATCCAAATTGTGTGTCACTTATCTCGTTTTCCAGTGTTTTAGCAATTCTCCCATGTATTATTTTCAAGAACACTTTAAGCGTCTGACTCATTAAGGCTATGGTTCTGTGATCTGTTTTTTGGGGATTTCCACAAAGGTGGATTAAAGCCACGGTTTGTGGATAGTGCCCGTTTGATATATTTTATTCTACCTGTCTTCAACAATAAGCCTCATAAACTCAATTGGTACCTCATCCTGTCCTACTACTTTACCATGGAGCATGGTACTACTCAATTGTCGCATGCAAAAAGGTTTTCAACAACACTATGGAGTGGTGGATTATACTTTTACTTGAATTTAATTAATTTAATCGTCTTCTCGGAAAGTGGCTGCAAAGAAACATGACATCGGCAAATTCGGCATGGTTACAGAACAAAATAAGGAGAACATTGAAACTGGTATTTTCAAACAATTGATGTATGCGTAGCTATGAGGAAACAGGGCAGAACTTAGTCTTGGGCAACTAAGACAACTGTCTAGGGTCCGTATTTTGATAGGGCCCGGGTGGAAACTGGGCCAAGCTAGATCCGCACATTCACTTTCCCTTCTTTCCAATTGGCCTCTTCTCTCCTTGAGTATACACCAACACTTCTTCACCTTCGACAAAGGTTCTCATTATTTCCCTGTTTTTATCTTCATTTTTTTTATCCTGTATTGGCTGTCTTTCTTTTCTTCTACTGGTTTCTTTTTCAACATTGTTGTTCTGGTTCTTGGGACTTGCTTTAACATTGGTGATGCGGAACTAACGCCTGTTATTGAGTTGAGTGTTGGTCGATATTTCAATAGAAAATTATCTATCAGTAGTTGCAAATTTTTCCGACTATAAATTTTCTGACCTCAATCTGGCCCCTTCATCAGACACTTCTTTATAGTTTGTACTTGCTTTTCTGCCATACCGTTTGAATATGGATGTAATGTTGGTGAGAACGTACGAGTACATTTTATCCAATTTGATTTACAGAAGTGTTGATATTCAGCTCCAAAAAATGGTGGACCGTTGTCGGAAACTATTTCTTCTGGGATACCAAAACATACATAACTTTGGCGTAATTTTTCTATAGTTTTTTCCGCATTTGTTCCGCTGCGCATGATGTACACGTCTAGCCATTTGATATGACTATCGACAAGTAATAACAAGTGCTACTCTTTAAATTAAAAAAAATCCACGTGGACTCTTTTCCAGCATCTTGAAGTTTTGGGAGATGGCGTATATGTAACAGCTAGGTACTGGTTTGTTTCATTGTAATTGACATGATTTACATCTCTTAACAAATTCTTTGAATTGTTTTTAAGGTTACCTACATTCTTTCATAATGTCAATGTATAGCGACTTTCATTTTTGTTATAGTAGATAATATTATAAGTGAGAGAAATGCATCATTATTTGCGAGTGAGAATTTTGAATCGCGAGTGCCCCAGCACGAGCGATACAATTTCTCACGAGCTTATAATGGCATTTCGCTCACGTGTGATATACGACGTTTTATCTTACAGTAGCAATTCTTGTGCCTAGCTTGACAGTGCTACCAAAAATGCACCAGTATAAATAAAGAAAACTCACTTGTGAATAAAACTTTATTTTAGTCACTGAAAACAGTTGTATAATGTATGGTAATAGGTGCTACTGTAAGATAAAATAAATTATAATTGCTTATGCTGCCGAAAACGGTGACTTAAATCATTTATTAATGATCGACTTAATAAAAACAATCTTTAGCAAATATTGTTCTTTGTTTATTTCTGTTTTCTAAGACTTCTAGATTTAAATTCAAAATTCCATGGAAATAAAGATTTGATACACTTTTAGAATTTTTTCGCAGTATTTTTTGCGAAACCCCTAACTTATGTTATACCAAAAGAAAAATAATTAAATATTCTATCAAAATATTTAAAAATATACAGGGTGTTCTATTTGCAATAGAAAATTTGAGTATTGATAACCGAAACAGTTAACTATAATCTGCAAACTAATATCGTCAAAATCTAGGTAAAAGTATACCGTTTAATAATATATATTGAGATGGTTTTAAGATCGCTATTTAGCTCTGTATGCAGTGAGAAGTATGGAACAAAGTCAATTAAAGCACAGAGTTGAAATATTTTATTTAATTGCAATCTGAACAGTAGTTGAAGTTATTAAATACATTGGAAATGAGATGCAAGAAGCATAATTAGAGGGATAAAGCTAACATAAGCAAAGCAGATTTCAGAGAGATTGAATTTGAAGTTTGAGTAAAAGAAAGATTTAAGATGGCTAATATAATATAAGTAATATGATAGGTTTGAGCATATTTGAAACCAGATCAAATTAAATTAAATTATACAAAGAGTTGGTTACGTGCATAATATGAGCGTAGAGTTATGAATGAAAGGTAGATGGAAATCGAAGCAAAATAAGAAGATTTGCAAAGAGCAATAGAGAACGAGGGCAACTAAATTGAAGAAAATCCAGTGACGTGTTTAAAATTGAACTCAAGTGCCAGTGCATTGTAAAAACTAAGTGATTATACCAGAGCAGTGATTATAAAAACAATTATGTGACGAGAAAGAACAATTTTATGTATAAGAAATAAATACAATTTTTAGATTTAAGAAACATGTTATCAAATTTGATTCCTTGATGTAAAATTGCAACTAAAACTAATTTCCTATAAACAATTACAGATCGCGGTTACTAAGCAACGCGATGCTGTTTTGTCAAAATAAGAACAATTGCTGTAAATTGACAAGTTTGGGGCAAAATTGTGCTCCAACAAATTTAATGTTTTTATATCATTAAAGTGTTTGCAAGTCTAAAAAGTTTACCATTTTATTATACCAGTTATCAGGCATCTGTTGTAGTGTTTGCAGAAGTTTCTGCGACGTAAAATTATAAATTTACCAAACTGACTTCGGCTGTGAAAAGGCACCTGAGAATTCTGAACGTCGACAACGGACCATTTAAGCTGCAGAAGCCCGGTTTCGCAATTCCAGCAGGCTAGGGAGGTGTGTACGAGCATCCTGAACAAGATTTGCTGCCAGGGAAGCGACTTCAAGCGAGTTAAGACCTCGGCGTTACCTGCAACCATCTCCGTAGCTAAAATCGGCTAGAATTTAAAAGGTAGAAGTGCCATGTTTTTTATTGTTTCGGAGCCGGAAAAGCTAGTGAACTGCTACATTACACCTTGTGGAAGAGGTCCAGATTCGTCTCAGTTTGAGTAATTTGAATGGCGTCAGTAGAAATTGCGGTTTTGCCAGAAAACTGAAGCAATCACAGGAAGTCCCGAACAAAAGAGCAGCTGGCGTCGTTTGACGTCATATCTAAACAAAATCGAGTGAGTTGTTGTTAGGCGGGAGTTATAATTTGATTTATCTGATGGTTTCTTGCAGAATTTCACTTTTAAATATTAAAATAAACGCTATATGTACTAACGACTTTCTGTAGCAAATGCCAAGTTTGTGAGCTTATGAGTAACCGAATTTAGTAAAGCTGTTGTACTAAAATTGCGTGTATGAGCTACGCTGAGTCAAATATTCTAAACATAATTTTAAATAAAACTCAGATCTGAACCCAACCTGAGAGAAGTAGTTTTGTGTTTTGCCGAAGCTAGCCCAGATTTGTATTGCAGTTCAATAAAATATAGAAAGTGGCAGTTAACCATTTTTATTGAAGTATAATAAATACATTTAATTTTGATTAGCCTAAAATACTGACAGGTAGAGTTTTACACAATAAAAGTACCTTGAGAATTGTGGCAATTTGCCGTATTTAATTACTCACATTCTAATTAAACCCTGTATTAATACAAAGCATCCAAGGTGGCCCAAGTTCGTGGCAAAGGTGAATCTCTAATTTATTTATTTTGTCCCATAAAAACAAGGATGCCTTCTCAATATATATTGCTACGAACAAAGCTGTTGTACCTTTAATTGTATTTTTTACTTTTTAAAAGCTCAATCAATATAAACCTTACCTTGTTGTAGATATCTTTTTGCATGTAGTAATAACCTCGACTAGCTCTAAATATCTCTTTCTCTGCAGGGTAACTGTTGCTTAATATTCATTTTGACACTGCAGTCTTTACTATTTGAATTGTTTTAGAAAGATAGTGTTTATATTATATTAAAAATTCAATTATAACCTTTGAATGACAGTTTGTTAATTTAGTTATTTATTTAGTCAATTTGTCAGTAATTGTTGATGTTCAATAAATTAACTGGTGTTTTGACAATTTAAACAAATTTCTTTTATTAACAATTCCAAAATTAATTATAATTCTTAAACTTCAGGTTTACAATTTTATCAATAAATAAATCTTATCTAAATTAAATGCATTTTAATTTCTCTCTCTATAGGCCTTTTTAATTTCCTTATTTATATTGTTCGTCGCTCAGTACTGAGAATAGAATTTCAATTTAACTCACTTTGCTTTGTCAGTTGTATTATCGTGTCTGCATCTTTCAGCCCTGAAGTACCCCTTTGACTGCACCTGATTTGGCTACTGTTGTGACAACGTTCTCCTGGTTTATCGATAGTTCTTCCACAGTATTATCACGCACTGATAATCACTTTTAGCACCTTTTAAACTATATTATACCCAGAGTTTATCCATTTTAAAATTAATTCTGGACAATTATTTTTAGTCTGACACAACAAACTTCCAAAATATTTTTTTCTTGCCCTCTTTCTATATCAAATATAAACAACCCTTTTTACTTCTCTCAGCACTCTCTTTGAAAGTAAATTTTATTAATTATTAATTTAAATCAAATTAGTTAAATGTGTTGACAAAAGTCATTTTTAGGTTATAAATAATTATTTACCTAACATTTCATAAATATTTTTACAACTTACCAGAATTGTAAATAACCATTACATTAACAAAATTGAGTTATATTTCAATACGTTGTAACATTCTGCAATGTATCTCATATGAACAATAATTGATTTTTAACAATTCAAACCACTTGCATATTTTAGAGTTATTATACCAATCTTGGCCAGTTTTAAAATTGATTCAACTTTTTTTTAGAATGTATTCTTTTTTATCATTTTTATATCATAGCAATATATAGGTACAGTTTATTGGGCCCAAAATCTTTAAGTAAAGGACCATAAGCTGGGGGTCATTTTTATATATCGGACAGTATGTATTTCTTTCAGCTGATGTTTATCCTTATTTGCTTTGTAAATTCACGTGTAATGAATGTTCGGTACAAGTGGAATGAGCGAAGCTATTATTTAAAATCATGCCACCAAACCTATATTTTGAGTTCGTATTTGACCCTTCTGTTAAAGTCCTCCAAATTCCTAAAAGTGGCCCTGTAAGCAGACGGCGATTAATTAATACCATTTTTTTCTAGGGTACCTTAACTGCGTACAAATAGTCAGAAATATGTCTCTAACCCTTTTTAAACTAATTGCATGGCGATAGAATACAGAATTATTTCACCAAGATGTTACAATAATTCTTTTATTTCCCCACAATAAAAAGAGAAAAAAAAGTATCGGAAACAGATAAAGAAGACTGAAAATGTATACACTAGGTTAAATTATAAATATACTCTTTTTTTATATAAAAATGCAATCTAGGAAAACCATCGGCAACACGCATTGTGTTGTTAGGTTAGGTTAATTGTTAATTGTTAGGTTACACGGTAACTGGTTGACGTCTTACTTACTTACTACTTAGTCGTCTTCTCCTACCTATATCGGGGTAGAGGTGATGTGGAACTTCTTCCACTTTTTCCGGTCTTTTCCAAGCTGCAAGTTCTTATTAACCATAAATCTTGTTCGGAATAATCTTTGTTGGCTTCCGCTGTTAAAGAATACATAGTCGCCCATATCTACTATTTCAATGTCTTTTTGTTTAGTCTCTTGGAGGGCTATTATATCTATCCTATACCTCATCGCAGTTAAATCGTCATCTATAAATACTTTCGTTCCTTTCAGCTCGCTTCTATTTTTCATGACTTCAGCTTTCTGGTGCCACTGCTCTAGTTTTGCAATTACAATAGATCTTTCGTTTTAGAAGTTATATTCTTGTTATAAATTTTTCTTTTTGTTACAACACTTAGAATTTCAAATAGGAATGTCTCGATTTCTTCATTTTCTTTGCCTTCTGTTAAGTCTACTCCAATAATTTTTGTTATTCTTCTTTTCGCGTTTTTTTCAGAATCTAGTAGTTTTACTTCCCTTGTCTAAAAGACGATGGAAGTATTGTAATCGCGAAAAAATCACCTTTCGAGATTTGTTTAGATCTTGACGTTTCACGATCCCTAGACGGGTTTTCTCAGTTGCATCTGTCTGTCTGTTCGTGTAACTCAAAAACTATTTGTTGGATAAAGACGATTTTTTGCATGCAGAATATGTTTTCCCGGCATGAAACCTAGAAAATTTCGGTTAAAAAAAATATTTTTGATTTAACTCAAGAACTATTACTTAAATGAAAGTAATATTTTCTATATATCTGAGGCTTTTACCATTGAAGAAAGGGGCATATTTTGGACACTACATGTACAGAGTGAGCCAATTAAAACAATACATTTTTGTTTATTTTTGATTTAACCTCAAAATACATAAAAGTAATAATTTGCACATAGTTAAAGTTTTATAATTGACGAAAATGGGACTCAACAGATACAGGGTAAATGTAAAAAGAGCCAAAAAGGGTAATTAACAGAGCGTTCTGTTTAATACAGCCGAGCATGACGCAGATTAGAGAAATCCGGGATGGCTCAGTGGAAAAGACGGATGTAACTAACATCGCATTCGCAGGCGCTGTAGTTCGAATCCCATCACCGGTAATATTTTTTTTAAATTGATGTAATTTGCATTATCAAGTGCTTTCTTTTCTTGTTTCAGTATTATTAAGAATGTTAAGGTAGTTTTACTCCTAGTTTCGTGTTTTCCTTAATTTTTAAAATTGTTTATTATTATTATTATTATCATTCAGGACAAGAGGCGTTCACTTACGAGGGAAGTGCTGAATAGAGCCGTTTACAGATCTTTTGTAATACCGTCTATCTTCATCAACTCGCTAATTTCCTGCTTGTAATCTTTCATATCTTTTCTTATTCCGGTTAGTTCTTTCATCAGATTATTCAACATTCTCTTCAATTCATTCATGTAATTTCCGTCTCCTTTTAGGGGCGTCCTACCGGTTATTTACTTTTACAGAAGCCTTCATCGTCAAGGCCTCCCTTCGACGTTTATTATTTTCTGTTGTCGATAATTGCCCAGTGTGTTTGCTTAACTACCCTAAAACCCGGAGCCTTACTAGCTTACGAGCGGAGACGAGTTAGACCAGTTCGGGCGAGGCACACAAAGTCACTTTTACTCCGAATAGCATGTGCTATTTTATTTTCAAACGCCCGAACTAATATAAAGAACTCTATTGTTGCGAGTGAATATATCCTGTCGGCTATTGTAATATTATTAATTTTGTGTAAAATAAATGACTCTATCCCATATGGATCCGGTCTCTACATCCAAGCAAATAATATCTGGATTTGTATAAATTATTAGAAATACTTTTGCTACCAACTTAATTATTGTGTTATATTTTTAATCATTTGTGTGTAAACGCTTTGAACAATGCTCACTTAACCACTGGAATCGCTACAATACTGATATTTTAACTAATGAGAACCAAATTCAAATAGAGCTATCCAACTTCACAATGTCGCAAAACAAGTTGGCTATGCTTCGACAATTATCTGTGATTACGTAATTAAAACGTTGCCTAGGTGATAACAATAACACTAAGTAAATACACGCCACAAACAAAAAACACTCAGATGACGCGTCTGCCGGAAATGCACAAACAACCGACGCCACTTGCAAATCCATTGCCACCTGGTGACGAACAACGTGACGATCATGAAGTGGAAAGTTATCTGACGGCTCCTTTCCAACTCTCTCTACCTATCAAACCTTTCTCCTTTGCAGAAGTTGAATCAATGATCTTTAGGAACACTCACTGTAAAAAATCGCGAGGATATACCTAGTTACTGGACGTATACTGAAAGAACTGCCCCCCAATGCTATAAAAGTGGTGACGATGATCTTTAATAGCATATTATTACGAACGGGTTTTTTTCCCGGTCCAGTGGAAAGTCGCGCAAGTAGTCCTTATCCCAAAACCCGGAAAACCGGCCAACGAGCCTTCATCATACCGACCCATCAGTTTATTACCACTCTTCTCCAAACTTTTCGAAAAACTTCTACTGAAACGGTTTTATCCCATCCTTGACAACGAAAACCTGATTCCTGATCACCAGTTTGGGTTCAGAAACCGACACACCACCGTAGAACAGATACATAGAATAGTAGATACCATTAACGCAGCATTCGAAGACAAAAACTACTGCTCAGCCATTTTCCTTGATGTCAGCCAGGCCTCCGACAAGGTCTGGCATGAAGGCCTATTGTTTAAGCTAAAGCGGATCCTACCACACCCATACTACTTGATCATTAAATCATATCTAGAAGAACGGTATTTTCAAGTCTAGTTCGGAGAAGCAATCTCACATCTTTGTCCCATCGAATCCGGAGTTCCCCAGGGAAGCGTTCTGGGACCAGTCCTGTACGTCCTATATACAGCCGATATACCTACGAATCCCAATGCAATTACCGCGACATACGCTGACGATACGGCAATTCTTGTAACACATCATGACCCTGTCATCGCCGCACAAACTTTGCAACAAAGCCTCGATAACGTTTGTGATTGGTTTAAAAAATGGCGCTTTAAACACAACTGTTCCAGACCGTGCAAATTACTTTTACTAAACGTCGAGGCGCCACGCCGAACATTAACATCGATGGCACTCTCCTTCCCCAAGCAGACTGTGTTAAGTATCTTGGCATGCACCTCGATAAAGGACTAAATTGGAGAACACACATTTGGACAAAGAGGAAACATCTCAACCTAAAACTAAGAAAATATTACTGGTTACTTGGCCGTCACTCTAAGCTGTCGCTTGCCAACAAACTACTTGTTTACAAATGTGTGCTGAAACCAATCTGGAGCTATGGTATCCAGTTATGGGGTACGGCATCGCACTCAAATATAGAAATCCTGGAACGTTTTCAATCTAAAACGCTTCGTATAATCACCAACGCACCCTACTTCGTTCCTAATAAAGAAATACTTAACGACTTGAAAGTGCCATCAGTGAAAGAAGAGATAGTTCAGTGCGTGTAAAGTATCTTCAGAGATTAGAAACACATCCGAATCCGTTAGCGTTAAACTTACTCGACAATAGTGCTGATTTGCGCAGACTAAAACGCTTTAAACCGCTAGATCTCCCCACACGTTACTAATTATTCAATTCATTGTAGTTATTTATATAAGTTAATCACAACGAGGAACGTCATAGGACGTTCTCTCACACGTTACTTCTAGTGCAATGTTACATTTCTGTATTTATCTGATTTGCTTATTGCTACTGTAGCAGATTGCAAATAAATGAGTCTTTAATTCAATTTTTTATGATAAACTTTCCTGACCTTCATGTTGCTTTTGCAATGGAAAATATGGCCTAACTCAGGCCCCCAGCAAGTCTCACGATGCCTGAGTCGCTTTTTCTCCGTTGGCCTGCAGATACAAGCCGCCGATGCGCTGTAGAACGACTCCTGTTGCTCGACCGTTGCGAAAAACGCTTCAAATTCAGCCGTTGTCTCATACCTAGGGCTCCAACTGCTTCCCCACGAAGCCTACCTCTGGGGGTTTGGGTAGCTTTCGTTGAATATAGAAAAGCCTTCAATACGGTAGAAATGTGGACGGTGCTACTGCAAGCCCTTAAAAACACTGTACTAGATTACAGATACCTACTCAAAATTAATCGGAGAAATATGTGAAAAAGGTACAGCTTGATAAAAATGGCGACAAGATTAAAATACAGAGGGCAGTTTTAATTGTAACCACGTATTGCATTTCAATTTAAGTCTCATTATATAATATATTCATCTTATTTTCTAAATAAATATGCTTTTGAAGTTGTTTTTGTTAGACTATGTCGAAGAGAAGAAGCATAACATGTCAGCCAAACTATTTATATTAGTACTAAAACATGTCTTCAAAGTATGGAGTAGGAAAACAGAAAGTAAAACATCGCAGGAGAACCCCTACATCACCTTTGCAGGTACTTTGTGATTTTAGTGAAGACAAAAGAAGAACTGACAAGTATACTGAAAGATGTTCATTCAGCTTTAATAACCGGAGAAAAGTGAAAAGTAGCAAGATACTAGATTAGATGGAGCGACGAATCTAAAAAAATAAGGGGCTTAAACTGGTACGAAGTCGCACAAAATCGAGGAAATTTGAAGAACGTCAGAGAGACTTCCATCCAGAGAATTGAAAACGGCTAAACTAAAAAGAAGAAGACATCGCTCGTTACATGGAAAACATAAAAAATAGCAGCCAAGCTGTGCTTTCAGTTCAAGAAGAACCATTGTTGACGAAACTATAGACTAAATTCAGAATATGTGAATATATAAAACGATGTCCTACTGGTGTTTTACCTGAAACTATCAATGATTATTTTAATAATTTAGAGGTACCTCTGCGTTAAGTTAATCTAGATTTGTCATCAACGGTCATGGAACCAATTTGGCGGACGACCCTGATAAAACATTTATTGTCGTTGAAAGAGGATATAAATACCCTAAATTTATTTTGAATTAATTGAAAGCCGCAATGTCATAATGATGGTTTGAGCAGTAGATGAAATTGTATTATCTTTATTCATTATTTACCCATCTCTCCATTTATGGGACCCTTCAGCTGCTGGAGGTTGACCTTTAAAGGTGCAGCCTGGCAAGAAGAGTTTAAACCGTACAGATGCCAAATCCGGATTCGGGATTCGGGTTTTACGGTGAATTTAGTGTCGGCGCATTCACTGGTTTGGAACAAGAAGTTGTATATCTGAGCCACCTTCATTGCTTGTATGGTATACGCTTGTAATTCCTTCATTTGTATCGGGACATTACCCCGTGAAATCAGTACAGTGAATTTTCTCCATGCGCATTTCCTCTGATCGCATGTTAGAGCTGAAACCTACCTTTCCTATTAAATCGTCCTTCAGTCGCTTACGTCCACTGTTGAATGTTTAACCAGTTTCCCAATTCTCTTCACGTCATCACTCCATCCACTGAGTGATCTACTTCTGCTTCTTTCACCTTTTCTAGGTATCCACTCTGTTGTCCTTTTGATTCATATGTTATCCTTCATCCAGGCTACGTGACCTGCTCATCTCCATTTAGCTATTGTGCCTCTTTCAATGATGTCAGTCATTTTTGTTCATGTTGGTATTTGATGTTCTGTCTAGGTTGATGATTTCCAACATAGCTTATTTCATTGCTCTGTGTGTCACTCTTAATTTATTTTCATATTTATATGTCTCCCAATTTACAGAATGCAATTCATCTTGAACTTATGCGACGATCTATTTCACATGTTTGGTTGTTTTTACCAGTTTTTATTACATGGGAGAAGCCGCGTAGAGCAGTTGGGTAGGCGCTAGGCTTGCATTAAGCGAGTCCTCGGTTCGAATCCCGCGGGGGGCAGATTTTTACTTCCTTTTACAGTAAAGGAAGTATTGGATTCACCCCAAAAATTCGAAATTGAGTTTTCAACAGATCTTCACGTTTTAGAGTCCCCTGAACCCAAAAAACATATTTTTTTTCATTGGTCTGTCTGTCTGTCTGTGCGTCTGTCTGTCTGTGTGTCTGTCTGTGTGTGTGTCTGTGAACAGAATATCTCAAAAACGAAAAGAGGTATGGCGTTGAAACTTCATATATAAGTTTTGTGTACTATGTAGATGAGACAGCAAGCTTTTGAAGAAAATCGCATAACCGGAAGTAGGTGTTTACTCTTGTGATTTTTCAGTTTTTTTCGATTTTTTCAAAAACGGCTCTAACGATTTTTTTTAAACTTTACATTTTTCTTACATTTTTAATGTGTATTGATGTGAGATAGGTGATTTTCCAGTTGAATACCTCTAAAGTGGGTTTCTTTTGTTTTTTTTTCTATTTCTTTTATTAACTCCGATTTTAAATAAAACACCCGGTATATTATTACATTTTTGAATTCACCTTAAAATTCTAGAGAAAATTTGTCTCTTCAACTAACTCTCTATTTTGTACCGTTTTTGTAGAATTTGTAATTATTGAAAATTTTTAACAAATGCTTAAAAATTAAAAATGAAATTTTTGACTTATTATAAGATCACTGTAAAAGGAAGTTGTGTGAGTGTATCACACCAGATTTTTTTCCGTAGCCTTGGCGATTAGAATCGGGCTCGGTGAGACCATTCACAGTTATTCACCAAATTAACTGTACTCTACTCGGGACCACAGACCTAAAAGATAGAGTAACAAGTTCACCACATTACCATGGCACGCACTTCACACAATGGTTGCTGCGCAAGCACAAAAGGCTCGCTCCAACTTTGTATCCCGAATCCGGGGAAAGTTAAGCATTGCACTGCCAGATGTTCCTCTGACTGCTTTATGATCACTTCCGATGGAAAGTTTATTCAGCATAGTAACATCTGCAACTTTCCGTTTCCTGTTATGGTAAAATCTCCCATTTTTTGTCCTCC
>CALNHX010013214.1:0-19187 GCA_940337035.1 Agriotes lineatus
ATACGAAAACAAGGAATCAAATATTATAGCCCTTCACAGCCAAAGCAAGAGCAAGACAAGACTGCCTTCTTGCTCTTTTTCTGCTTAACATACGCATGGAATGCATAATAGGCGTGGTTCTTGAAGAGTAGAAAAGAGCAGTGAACATTCAACGAAGACGTATAAACAATCTAATATACGCGGACGATACCCTCACTCAGATTTATAACACAACCGTGGTGGAACTTCCTCTTTCTGCGGTCACCTTGCTGGAATTAATACACGTCCACTGTGGCTCATGCTAAGTGGATCCTGATCTTTGGGGGTGAGTAACTGAAATTTTAAAAAAAGCTCGACACTCAAAAGATGCGGACGTGCTTTCAGGTGCGCTGATGTGCTTATGTAAAGTTAGTCATACGCGTTAATTAGGTTGTTATCCCCAATTTCGGTTAGTTCCGGATGTACCAATTACTTACCTATTATATTTTAAGCAACGGAGAGTCGTGTTCCATCATTGTGTGAATTCCGACAACATCCAACCCACTGCGAAGGTTTTTGTTTATTCTCGACTCCAATTTCCTTCCGACTTTGTGTGGTGCTGGGGGTGAGTAAAGAGATCTCATCGCTTTCTAACCACCTTCCCAACCGCCGTGGATGTTTTTCAATGGGGACCACATTTACTCCATCTACAAGTGCTAGGCAAGCCCTTACGCAGATAACGGCCGCCTCTGTCGAGTAAAAAGATTGCAGGTTGCTCACAAGGTTAGAATGTGTACTTAATTCGCATGTAATAACAATGCATAACTATAAAGTGTTTTATCGGGTTCAAAAGACTGACTTAGAATGGTGTAAAATAAACTTTCCAGCCAATAAATAATTGATGAATTTCTGTAATTACGCACGTATCAAATAGAGTTGAAGTCAGATGTTTGGTATTCATTGAGTTTCATTCTGCAACGCCCTAATATAGTTTCATTAAGAAGCCCCTTACGGCTGTAACTTGTTAAATAATTAAGTTAGGGCTTGCTGGTGTAAACAAAAATTTGTATGTTACACAGTTTATATAGTGACGTCACTTAGGGTGCTGTTAATTTTGAATTTCACGTGTAGCATCGCAAACTTTAATGTAATATGTGTGTGTGTGTGTTCAATAAAGCGATTTAAATACACCGCAACACCTGAAACAAAATAGCATTATATTATAATTCTCTTGTAAGTTGGAAAAAAGATGTGGATAGGTAATTTGTGGCGTAAAAGCCGAATTTCAGAGTATTGGTAGTCTAGAAAGTAAATTTAAGACAATAATATTTCTCTTATTTTCAAATGAATGTAATTCTATTAATTTAAATTTAAAGTTTATGAAATTGTACTCAAAGCAAGGACATTAACAGTATTTAATATTGTTATAATGTAAATTAGTTAAATTTTAAATGTGAAGGAATCTATCTCAAAATGTTCGGAATTATATCGAGTGAGATATCAAAATTATCGGTTTGATGCAAGGTAACTCATTATATAAATTATTTAGTCAGAGAACTCCCATTGTATAATCAATTATTAGACTATTTTTGTTAGCTAATAAATTTAGGTATTCTCTATCGTTTAAACAAAAAATACTTTTTGTATATAAGAAAACATGGGGTCTCATGAAGCCTCACTTTTCTTTTTATGGTTGTCAAACCAAGATGTACAACTTTAATGTTCAAAATAATAAGACAGATAAAAACTGTCGAATCTACAGTGTGTCCCAGGATTGATGTTACAAGAGGTGTGATGGACTAAAAATTTTTGAATTTTATTTGTTGATCTGAGTGGCACCTACAATTATAGAAATAGTATTGGCTGGTATTAACAGTTTGACGACATTATCCAGTTCTATGTAACTGCAGTAATGTTTCAATTACGCAAGCATATACATAAATAAATCTTTGTGCAAAGGCAAAGAGACGGCGAGGTCAACAAATGGAGACCAGGGTACTACCTGCAAAATTAAATAAAGCGAATGAACATATAACCAGTAACTACAAGTGCAAGGTATTACCTGAAAAGCTAGTTGAAGAATTAGAATTTCTAGAGCAAGATGAGTTTCTGCTATCCTAAATAGTCTGTCCAGTTTCTGCTGCAGCAGAGCGAGTTTTCCTGATTTTAAGACACCATTCAATGAGCGGGAGACACCATAACCCAGTCATCTGCACTACTGGAGCGTTGTGCTCGCATAGTAGAGAAAGAAGTTCACGGACTAGTGATAAAAAGTAGAACATTTTATTGTCTGAATAATATCAACATCCGAGTTGATAAAAAGTAAATTGTCTGACACAAAGTTGGCGAGGCCACATAAGTACTAGTGTGCTTTAAATGCCCTAAAAAAATTTAAAAACCTAAATACTTTTTATATAAGCTTGTCTAATAAAAAGAGCAGCCAATAGCTAATTTGTTAGCGGTTACAATAATCTTCAAAGAGTTTCAACAAATGTGCTGCGCTTAACTCAGTTATATCATAATCAAAATCTTTTTATTAGCGTTTTAAGGCTGTAAATTATTATATTTATAGCACTATCAACTCCTCTTCTACGATTAAGAGCAGATGATTTGATTTCCCTCAGTTTTTATTCATAGTTTTTTTTTTGCTTTTTTCTATTCTTTGCTAGTATTTCCACCTCTCTCCCAGTACACTTTGGTCTAGTTTATTTACATGTCTCAACAATCATAGTTGTGCTTTCTGTATATATTTATTAGTAATAGAGATGAGTTCATCTTGGAGCAAAACAAACAAAACCACGTGGTCGTAGGTAAACAAACATGACCACGTGATTAAAATACCACGTTCTGATTGGCTATGATCTCGTGGATGTTCAATTTTTAAACACTCCGTCATTTGGATTCCATTAGAATTCAAAAATGTATGCGGCCTGAGTGATTTTGAATTTTTAAATGTGTGCCATTAAAGTTGTCAGAATGATTGCAGTTTTGCGGTATATATTTCAAACTCTGTTTTAGTACCGTTATAACTTTAAATAAATTTATTGAGTTCACAATAGTTATATTCATTTCTTTTGATATTTCCGTAATAATAATCCGTATTTCAGTTATTTTAAAGAAAGGGTACAATAAATCTCACATTGGATAAGCTGAAGCGAGTCTCTCACGTTTCCCAAGTAAATTGCAGTAAAACCTTAATATAAATCTATTCCTTCTTACTTGTAGTATTAAATTTCTATCCTTTAAAATTATGGAGCGAGAACTTAGATACAAACTTATAAAAAGTAAGATTGAAGTACTATTTGGGGTCTTACATTTAAATATTACTTATTCAATCTCCGTTCCCCATGTGTAGATGTAAACAGCAAATAGATATAAAGTTGGCTTGTGACAACTATATAACTATATTTACTATTTAATAGATAAGAGTATATTATATGGCATACATGACATTTAATTTGACATAAATGACATATAATGTCAACTCCTTACCAGGTCTAAATACTAAATTTCTAGTCAACTGTAACTTATGACAGTTGTAACTAACTTCACTATTAATGCACTTGACTGTGAAATTGTGACTAACTTTGCATAATGGATCTCTAAATGACATCGTTTGCTCTACTTTTATCTTATATACATGTACTCTATAAATAACTTATGCTTTCTATAAAATACTATTTAAATTGATATATTCTTACTGATAATATAGAGAGATGTCTAGTAATTATTTTATATTATTTAACAGTGTATGAAACAGCTTTTAAATTATTGCCTATCTAAAAAGCATATGAAATTATTAGAACTTAATTTTAGTAAACGTGATTCCTATTTTAAATAACAGCGTCTACCATTTTGAATGAGTGCTTTTATACAGGGTGTTTTCTAACTTGAGACTTTCCTTGAAAGAGCATCTAAGGGAGGCGAAATGTAGTCAATTGGTGGCAAAGTGCTCTAATAAAAGTGTTATAATAAGAGAGATATTGTCTTATCTTTTTTACTATGAGAACAACTAAGAACCACTGGAATCACTGCACTGTTTTATTATTAGTTGGCGTGTGTCAGCATTGTCACATTTTTGATGTTCGAAATAATCAATGCTAAAAATATGGCTCATAAGTATTCCAGTATCGAATTAACAGATATGTTGTTAGTTTATGGGGAGGCATTGCAAAATACAGCTGTTGCATCTCACATTTATGGAGAACAATTCCCGCAAAGGGTTGCGCCTGCTCCCAGAAGATTTATTGAACTTCACCAACGTGCTAGAGACACTGGACAATTACTACCAAAACGAGGACGTGATGGTGGCCCAGGTAGGGTTGTAGAAGACGGAGCTGAAGAGAAGATTTTGTAAATGGTGGATGCAGACCCATCTGTAAGTACAAGACATGTTGCCAATCGAACCAGCATTTCTTATACCAAAGTAGTATGGCAAATTCTCCGAGAAGACCAACTATACCCCTATCACTTGCAACGCGTGCAGGCTCTGATGCCTGCAAATTATCCTCAGAGGACAAGATTTTGCGAATGGCTATTGCGCGAACGTGCTCGCAATCCCAATTTTACGCCCAATGTGTTGGTTTGTGATTAAAAAATTTTTACACGGAACGAAGTAAATAATTTTAAAAACACCCATATTTGGGCATTTGAAAATCCACGTGCTATCTGGTCAACTGGGTTCCAGCTGAGATTCTCTTTGAAAGTTTGGGCTGGAATTCTCAATGGACAGTTAATTGGACCTTTTGTGTTACCGAATTGTCTAACTGGGGTAGAATATTTAAATTTTTTAGAGAACCATTTGCCAGAACTGATAGAGGATATACCCCTGGATATTCGATAACGAATGTGGTTGTTAAATGATGTTGCCCCACCACATTATAGCCGCATAGTTCGCGAATACCTGAATCGGACTTTTTGAAATAGGTGGGTAAGCCGTGGTGCGCCAATTTCTTGGGCGCTTCGGTCGCTGGACTTAATGCCACTCGACTTTTATCTCTGGGGACATTTTAAGTCTTTAGTGTATGCTTCGGAAATAAATACTATAGAGGAATTGCGCCAACACGTGAAAGATGCAGCAGTTATAATTCGAGAACAAGCACTGCAGCAGGGCACGATGCAGGTGTCTTATGCTTCTTGGATACGAAGGGGCTAGGATTTGTGTGCAACAAAAGGGTAGACATTTCGCACAGTTTCTGTGACAACGTAGAATAGTTATTTGTTAGATGTATTGTTACTAATTTTGTTAATTAAATTGCAATTGCAGCGATTCTTAACATTTTTTTCAGAAATTTAAAAAGAACATATCTCGCTTATTATCCAACTTTTACTGGGGCAAATGCATGTTAACATACGTTATTTTCCTTGTACTTCTTGCTATTTAAAGAAAAGTCCCAAGTTAGAAAACACCCTGTATAGACAGTGTCGACAATACAACTAAGCCACACCCCCGCCGCCATATTTAGGCAAATTTCTAACGGGTGTTTATTTAAATCCGTAATCAGAGTCGACTGTGATACGTGTTTTACGTTTGGCCGTACTGAAAACATTAGAGATTTGTGTCAGTCTGTGTCAAATAACAAACAAAGCCTAAATTACTAACTTCGAATTTGACATAAACTGACAATACACTTCAGTACTGCCAAAAGTATAACACGAATCACAAGCGATTTAGCCTAAACATGGCTGCTAAAACCACGTGATCTAGGGAGCCAATCAAAAATAGGACACCCCATTGTCGCCACTGTCTATATGAAGGCACTGTACATTTTGAATACTAATAAAGTTCTATTTACAAATGGCAGAGTGTTTACAAATTGCACATTGATGACATCACAGCCAATCAGAACGTGGCATTGTGGTCATGTGATTATGTTTTTTTTCATTCGACCACATGCCTTTGTTTTGCTCCAGGATGAACTCGTCTCTACTACTCTTATTTACGCTCTCTACTTTCAGTCTCTCTTTTTTACTATCATTGCTCATTATGAACATTGTTTTCACATTTGCTACTCGACTAGTAGTCTTTCTTATAAGCTCTCTGGTAGTGTCCACGATTCACTTTCATACAGCAAAGTAGGCATATTGTCTGCTACACAAGATAATTTTGTCTCGTTGCGAATCGCTATTTTATTGAGAAATCCATTTCGCATGCGATGATACAATATTATTCTTAACGTTATGCTGCTGTTGATTTCTTCCCCAATTTTTCTTATTCCGTCTATTACTGTTTCTAAGTATTGTATGTTATCCACTGGTTCAACTTGATTTCCATTCATTTGCATATTTATTTTCATTTCAGCATTGGAAATCCAGTGGTCCTAGTCTTGCTTTCATTAATTTTCATTCCTTTTTCAGTTATTGTTATATCCCATATTTATCTTTCTTGACTTTCCACTGCAATCTTCAACTATTTCTAATCAGTCCTCTCTATCTTACTTTTTGTGTGGAACTAAATTTTTCCTATTGTCCGATTTGTTGTTCTCACTATTTTGGCACTTTCCTTATAGAGAGATTTAATGCCTACTATTAGGCTTCTGTTTACTTCGTAGTTCTCTAATATTTGCTGCCTGGCACTCTAGTGAAGTTAATGAAATACAGGCATAGATTTTTGTTGCAGCTTCGAAATTTCTGCTGGATTTGTAATTGTGAATACATGGTTCTGCACACTATACCTGGTCTGAATTTTTCCTTTCTGATCTTTTATTTACTTTATAGTTTTACTTCGTCTGTTTTTTTCATAGTTTTTAAGACTTGCTGATTGCTCCCAGCAAACACAGTTAAATATATTGTTCTGTCCAATATTACATCTAACGTCACCAGGATATTACATGTTTATTGCATTTAAGTTTCAATTTCCCACTCAGGGTATTGTAACTACACTGTAACAACTACCAAGTGTTGTTATGTATCTGTAATAACACAGGTATATCACATATATACAACCTTATTATAACCACCCATCACTAGTTTCTCATATTTATGCAACGTTTACATTACAGATTTATAATAGTAATATTTAGGCATAGCGCATGGTATTTGATTGTTGTCAGGAGTTATAATACTATAATATCCTTGTTATTTGCTATTATTTATCAACAGGATATTGTAGTCATGTAACGTGCACGGTGTGTTACCGCACGAAAACGCTTTTGACGACATAAAAACGACACAAACGGGAACTTTAACCGGATACATAGCCTCAACCGCGTTACGCTGGACGGTAACAAAAAGTTGCTCCGGCTTGGGAACGCTCAGGAAGAGGGCAGGTTCTTTACAGCCTTTGAATCAGGGCTACAATTCCATTAAACTAAATCAAAAATAAATATTGATGCGCCACCACATTTGCCCTAAATCGGGAAAACAAAATCAACAACACAAGTGAACGCACTCTAAATGTGGAAGCGAGTGATTTACCTTTCTACTTCTACCTCGACACAGCTTATGGTGGCGGCTACAACAGCTGAATCGATCCTACCTTTAGCTGCACTTGCTTACCTCATCTGAATTCCTGTACATCAAAACAAAACACAAAAAGGCATGCAAACACCAATGAAAAACGTAGATAATTAAATAAATTCTATTAAAGTAATAAAGTATGTGAATAACAATGAACATGGAAATGTTTACTGGTTAGCTTTAAAAATAATAAGCAAAAGCGGTTAGTTAGCTAAAATTGCGACGTTTAAACTAAACACATGGCTAAACATTTCATGACACTGACACAGAGGCTTGACGACGGCTAACATACAGTTTCACTAGTTTTCGACTTTCGACGAGGCCGAAGCCCCTCTGGAATCAACGGCCTTTGAACGGTTCGAGGGCCGGGCTCTGATTTATGCTTTTGTCTAAAATACGAGCGCGTAATGAGACCACGCAGGGGTGACCTAACTCGTTCCTTGTTCAACTCAAGGGGCTCGCGGAAAATGTTCCAGCATGATGAAACTAAATTTCGCTTATAAAGGGAATTCACAGGCAAGTCATACAATCGCCTCGCTGAAACCAGAAACTCATTAAAAATACGATAAGGCCGATGGCGACGCCCAGGCGGCAGGGAGAACAAATCCCCACTTTACAATTGAATTTCGACGAATATAAATGAACTGTAAAGCGTTCATCTACGAAATAAGCGGAACTAAGGTTCGTATGGAGTAAAAAGTTGAGTCTTCACCACTACTTTACGAATTTGGGCTTGACTTATGCGGGACATACAAGAACGTACTAATTTCGAAAAATTGTCCTTACAGGTGATTCAAATTTGAGCCACATGATTTAATATTTTTCTTATTATATGAGCGATTTTTGATTTAAGTATGCGACTTGAAAACCTTTTCCATTCTTTAAAAATGATCCTAATGACAAAGCACAGATTGAAATCACCTTATACTTACATTGCTGAAGAAACTGTAACCATAGGGCGAAAAAACAAAAACACATTTCGCATCTGGGCAGCAGGAGCGTCACAAGTTTCTAAAACAACTTTCTGAAATAATGGCTGCTGAAGATTGGCATCAATTTTCAATTACGGAATTTTTCAAGTTAAAGTCCATATATGCAGTTTTTACTTGCCCAAACACAGTACCGCATTCACTGCTCCAAGGTACTATTTTACTTTTTGAAAAAAGTCTTTGGAAATACTTTTATTTACGGATGTGTCAGTCTTGATGAAAACATATTTAATAAATTTTAATGTTAGGGCAAACGGCGTTTCTATTCATTAACAAGTGCTGAAAAGTGCCGACAAGTGCATTTTATTTGAATAAAGGTTTATAGAAAATAACAGTTATAATAATTCCTAAATCTATTGTTGTTGTTCTTCTTCTTCTTCTTCTTCTACTACTTTTTTAAAGCATACTGCTTGTTTAATTCTGGACATCTTGCGACGCGGACTGCCAGCTGTCACGTCATCTTTTGCTAGTACTTCCAGGGGGTCTTTTACCACCGGGTATCCCGTTCCGTGTTATCTTGATTATTCTATCGTCGGCCATCCTGTTAACATGTTGGTTCCACTGTCTTCGCCTCTGCCTCACCCACCGCACTATATCTATTGTTAAATATTTGAAAACGTTTTTCATGTATACTAACCTGACTTCTTCTTTTTTTTGGTGTCCTTCTTTCTTTTTCATTGATTTATTTTAGTACGCAACCCAATAACTTATCATAAAGCAAGGATACTTTAGTTTGATGTGGTTTTTGTTACAAAGTTCTTGAAATCCATCGATTTTTGCTTGACTGCGCTGCATGCGTTCAGAATATAGCTTACTTAAAATTCTATAATAGTAAATGCTTCTCGTCCTGTAACTTTACGAATGTTAATTTGTTTGAAGGTTTCATCTTGGAATGTAGTTTTGTAATAGATAGTGAATGCGTCTCCTTTTCATACTTTTTGATAGCTATATCGCACCGACGTACTTTCTCTCCTTGGTGATTGATATTAAAGTTGTTACCAAGTATCTCTTGCAATAATTTAAAATCAAAGAAATCTTATAAACAAATTCTGTGATTTTGAATGATGTGGCATTTGCAATTATAGGTATACAGATAAACCACGATTTCAAAACTCTCTTTTTTTTGCAGTTCCGTTTAAGAATCCATGCGATCTCCCTCGTTTTAGGTATGGCCAACTACTAAATATTTTAAAGCAATGGAGGGGATTTTTAGCTTTGATACTGCATGCGAAAGTATAGCTGTAAAGTACTTATTTTGGTTTTGACCGCAACCATTATCACAATTAAATATCACAGGTTAGTCCAGTCAAATGGTAGAAAATAAGGAAAAGTTTTGGTGGAGTTTAGATATTTGGTTTCTATATGTTTTTTTGTTCGCTGTACACAAATATCAGGTTTGCTAACAAAAATTTTGATCGGAAACATGTTTTTTAAGCAAAAACGGTGTAAAAAGCGGTTTTTTTAGTTTTTCTAAAAATACTCAAAAACTATCCAATTTCGTAAATATTAAACCAATATGAAATGAAATAGGATAAAATTTCCTACATTTTATGTTCTTGAGGTTTTTTCTCCGATCAATCGTTCAGCCATGAGAACGACGCGAAGTTGCGAAGGTGTTAAAAGCAAATAAAAAGAAATTATCCCAGTTTATTTCAAAGTAACTCGAAAACTATCCATTTTTCCTAAATCAAAAATGGTATATGAAATGAATCTTCATAAACTTGGCAAACCTGATATTCGCATACAGCGGCCCAAAAAAGATATAGGAACCAAATATCAAAACTCCAAAACTTTCCCCTATTTTCTACCATTTGACTGGACTACAATTTCGCGGCGCTCTCGCGGCTGCACGATTGATCGGAGAAAAAATTCTCAACACATAAAATGTAGCAAATTTGGTCCTCTTTCACTTCATATAGGTTCAACATTTACAAAATTAGGCAGGTTTTGATTACTTTTAGACAAACTAAAAAAAGCTCGTTTTTTACACAGTTTTTACTTAAGAAAACGTGATTCCGGTCAAAATTCTTGTTGGCAAGCCTGATATTCATATACAGCGGCCCAAAAAACATATAGGAACCAAATATCAATACTCTACCAAAACTTTCCCCTATTTTCTACCATTTCACTGGACTATAACTACGCGGTGCTCTCACGGCTGGACGATTGGTATGAAAAAATTCTAAACTACAAAAAATGTAGGAAATTTTATCTTCTTTCATTTCATATAGGTTCAATATCTACGAAAAATTGATATCTTTTGACTAATTTTAGAAAAACTAAAAAAACCGGTGTTTTACACCGTTTTTGCTTAAAAAAATGTGTTT
Organism: Agriotes lineatus; assembly: GCA_940337035.1. Lineage (NCBI taxonomy): Eukaryota > Metazoa > Arthropoda > Insecta > Coleoptera > Elateridae > Agriotes > Agriotes lineatus. The sequence continues at coordinate 10,733 of CALNHX010013214.1, forward strand.
CCGGTCAAAATTTTTGTTGGCAAACCTGATATTCTTTTACAGCACCCCAAAAAAACATATATGAACCACATATTAAAACGCCACCAAAACTTCCTTCTATTCGCCCTTTTTAAGCACCATTTGACTGGACTAGGTGGTCCACTTTGAACACATTCAAGAAATTTAAATACCGAACTGGAAATTTCATTTATTTGTCCATATCCCTCATCTTCGCGCCATACAAAACACTATCCCATCGAAAGATCAAGATCATAAATGGGTAGATTGTATGGGGACAATTTGAATTTGTAATAAAAAATAAAACGTAGTTATTGACTTCCCCACAAGGAATTTGCCACACTGTTTGAAGGTCCAAACAAGCTGTAATATTTTTTTCTTTCGCCAATTGCTTTTAATTTTCTTTGTCAATCCTAAATATCTTCTTTTCCTCGAGTAGGAGACTATAAGGTTCGTGTATTTTTTTAGCTTTATTGAAATTGTTGAATTGATCTCAAAGATCACATAGATCTTTCTTGAGGCTGAAAGCTGGTATATTAAGGACAGGGAATACCCTAAAACCAGAGACCTAAAAAGTGGCTCTAAATCTTATAATTTAATTTATTTTCTGATTTCCTTTGGTAGTTACTATTAAAATTAAGTTTTTTAACAAATTTGAAAAGAAAAATTTTTCTTCAACTGATAGGAACAAAAATAGATGTTTTGTGATTATCTGCATAAATAATAATTTATTTGATTTGAAATTTTAAAGGTTGATGTTATGAACTTCCATACGCGGTATGAAACAGTATGGTGTTTGTACAATCAATTTAAATGTAGTTATAAGCAAAAAATTTACCTATTTGATAAAATTTTGTTAAGTCATTTTGCTGTTGTAGATGCTTAATTGCATTTCACGCCTTTAGGGCAACTTGTTGCTATGTTAAAACCATTTTCAATCTTTGCGCACAAGTACAATCTTATCTTCCGCACATTTGATTCAGGTCATTTTGGTATTTTAAATAGCCACCTAGGCTTTAGGGCGGCGTGCCCGTATGCTAAACCCTTTTAGTTACTTATTTGGCTCCATCGCCTAATTCCAGAATCATGATTTTGCACATATTTGGCCCCAAACGCAGCATTTCTCGTCGGTTGGAGCGCCCCTCTGATGGCGCTTTGGCAGCCGAGCGCTATCGCTCTCAAGAATTCCGAATCTTCTAGAAAACACGCCGTTGCGGCGTGCTACCATTGTCGCCGGCATTAATTTGTTTCATTTTATCGCCTCACGATTGGCTGCCGAGGTATAGTCACGTGGGGACGCGACCGACGTGACATGTGGCAGCGCTTCCCACTGGGCAGTTGATCGCAGCCCGTTGCAGAGAGCGTTCGTGTGGTGGTTGTGTGTGTGAGTTTCGAATTGTTTTCGGCGTAGCGTGGGTGCATCTTGAGCCCAGTTCCTGCTCCCGTAAGTAAGGGATCGTGCCCCCTTCATCTCGACCTTCGAGGATCTGTCCCGCAGAACGAAAGTGGCCCATTTTTCGTCGTCCAGTTGTACGCGTCCTGACGCGTCTCACGTCGCCAGTATGACGGATGTCCACTCATCCCTATAGCCGTCGAACATCGAATGTACCTGCCACCTAAGACTGCAGCCTGTCGCAACTCAACTATACCAGGCGCCCCAACCGCCTACATATTAAGGTATGTGTCTTTAAACTGATTACCGCTGTGAACGCGAGTGTACCTGTCCCGCGGAGAGCATTAAGCCCCGCGTACGAGCTGTATTGGGACGCCGCGAGCGAGCCCGTCACATCTCTTGTGCCTACAGGCACTGTCGTCATATTTGTGCGTTCATTCCGAATTACAGACTGTCTATTTTACAAGGGCTTGCATTACTGTTTGCTGCATAAGGCGTCGCGCCCGCATATTTGTACATTCATTCCAAATTACAGACTGTCTATGTTACAAGTGCTACTTTGTTCATTACTGTTCAACATCTGTCGCTAGGTTTAGAGCGCGCGCCAGCTGGTGTTTTCTTAGATATAATCTATTCATAGATATAGGGCTACGCACTCCGCTGCCCCACTGTAACCCGTGATTCAATACATGATTTGTTAGTTAAGGGAACTATTGTTTTGTTTCGACTTGTGCATGTTCTGTTTCAGATAAGCTCCCCCTTCAGTGTACTGATTATTGTGCGACGGGACGAGGGAGCTTTGAGAGTACAGGTGTGTGAGACAGCTGCGTAGTCGCGGTCGGAATGGCACCTAATTACAATCTTTGCATAAGGCAATCTCGAAATTGTTCTTTGACCTTGCAACTCTTGAGTAATCCTATCGACGGAGTATTTTGCGTGCTTCGCTCCCGTCTAACCGTCCAGGCCCGGTTAGTCGGGTTAAGACAGGCTTGGTGGCGCCCTCATAATTCTGACATACCCTATATATATATATGCCGCAACACGCTTGCCCAGAACGTATCGTGTGACTCACGCCCGACTCCCTGAGCGTTCCAGCCGTGGCCTTTAGCCTATTTTGAGCCGATCTCAGGGCAAGTGTGCCAGTTTTTCAGGACTGATTCCGTGGTGCGATGCTCACCTTGGGTGGGTGTCGTAAAGTTCTTTTAATACCGTAACAATTTTCTGAAATAACCGAAATTAAGATGAGATTGCGCCGTCCAAACCATTTGAAATTTTGTCATACCCTTCTTCGCGTGACGTTGTGTCATTTGGTACAAGCCACATCAATGAAATAATTACACAATATGTTAAAATCTCAAAAATATATTGCCATTTTTAGTAATTCCCAATACACAAGATGGCTGAGGACCCACCGCTACTACTAATGACAGGCTTTAGATGCACGAGATAAAGCAACGCAAATGGTACTGGATAAAGGCGCAGGTAAACGCATTTGCCCTGCGGCGTTATTACTCCTGTTGAGAATTCAGCAATTTTAAATTTTGAAGTTGCAGATTGGTCTACGGCTGAGGCTACGGCATAAAAAAGAATGCATCAATTAAAACAGATGTCGGGAGATTAATATACACAATGGGCCATAAATAACTGTACAGATTTTGTAGCCTCGTATATTAGTAAGTCAAATTTTTAAATGATGATTATACCATGGAAAATCTCAATCTTTATAGATGGAAAGGAAGCACTTTTACTTCTAAAGATGTAGTAGTTGTGTATGGTTAAATAAAAGCATACAATAAATGTTGTTTTGGCAACTTTAGAAAATACAACAATAATAAAAAAAATATCTAAATAATTATTAAATGTGCAATTTAAAAATATGAGTTAATCGTCTTGCCCATTGAGCAATCGCAGAAGATATTCTCCTGTAAGGCAGCTGATTCCAAAACTCAATTATTATTTTCTTCAGCACCTCATTTAATCAAGAACAAAAATTAAAATGATGAATACGAAGTGACGTTTACCAAGCAACCAAACAAATGAAGCAAAATTCATTGCCTCAAAATGTTGTTAGAGATTTAATTTCACATTAAAGCGACGCGATGAGACGTTATTAAAAACTTCCGTTTTCGCATGGTTCTCATTAAAGTGAAATAAAATCGATTTAAAACGTTGTATTATTGCAAATAAGATTATTTCAGTCTTTACTTGCATTGGCTGATTATAATCGTAAATACAATCATTTATATTTTGTACCGCTATTTTTTTCACTATGCATATTTGGTAACTAAAATTTCTGTTAGCTAGACAAATCATCTTGAGATTTGTCCATTAATAAATAATTAATGTTTTCGTTTCTTCTTTTCTATTAAAGTAGATAATTATTTTTGACGATAGGCTACTGCTGTGAAAGTCACAAAACAATTTTTTGAATACAGTTTTACACAAATTCTATAAGTTTTCTATTAAGTACTTTAAAAACGTCATTAAAACAAGGAATAGACAAAATATGAACTAGAAATTTATATTCCACCTCCTTTAATGGCAGTTTTTCTTTCTAAAAAACCTGTTTCAACTAAATTATTGATATTCGAAGTGCGAGCAATTATTGTTCTTATTAACGAACTGAAATGATGAATATTTGATTTAATTATATTTCTAGCAGCGTAATCGTAATTTTTATCTTTTACCAATTTATATAAGTTGGAAGTAAATGCCCTCGTAGCATAATTAGCACATTCTAATTTTATTATGTAACGACCGTAGGAGACGTTTTCTATTATTCGGGTATAAACACTGGAATCTCCGGCACTTATTAAATATTTATACCTAATTCCATAGGCATTTACGATTTCATTGAATCCTTCGACAATAATTGCCTGCTCCATGGCAGGTGAAGAACCTGTGTAATTTTTGTAACATTTATGTGGTCCTCTATCTGTAGCGCATGCGTAGCAATAGTAGATTATGTTATTAGGAGTAAAAGTGATACTTTATGTGGCGAAGCTGAAGTTCATTTAGCCGAACGTTAGTGAGGCAAATAATTCAGCTAAGCCACATAAAGTCACCTTTACTCCGAATAACATATACTATTTTATCCGCAAACGTATTCAGATAAATTAAAAATTGATAAAGGGTAACACTAATTATATATTAGCAAGTAGGTAAATGAATAAAATAATCTAATACCTAGTACAATTTTTCCGTGGTTACGATGTAAACATTTCGCTGAAATGTTTGAGTTTTGTATTTTGTGTGATTAGGCACATAAAGTACGGAAAAGTTGCTATTTTATCTGCTTAATCCGATAAAGTGACACTTTTACCTTGTCAATAAAGACACATAAGTTGTCACTTTTATGACGTTTGCGGATAAAATTTATTTTTTACTACTAAGTATTTTATTTTTTACTCCTAAGTATAATATTTTTTTTGTTCTTCGCCCTATTATACATGGTACCCCAGATAACGAAGAGTAACCATGTCCATATGAACGTTTGGCTCAACTTCCATCCACTATAACGGTGATATACGGTAACCCTTGTTCGATATAACCTTCTTCTATTGCTAGTTTTTTTTTCTTCCAAGGCGTTTTCGAACATTTGTTGAGATAACATTTTTTCCCATCTCGTATGCAGATTTTCCATTTCTTTCTTATACATTTTTTTATTCAATATCGGAATGTCTAATATTGAAAATAATTCTTCGGATTGTGAAAAACCACTACCTATAGCAGAGACACCACATACAAAGGACTGATTGATGTCGCTATTACAGTTGTGGCTTTTTAACACTATTTCAACATTACACACTTCGCAGTAGTAATGTAAGTGAGATTGAAAACCGATCCTAGTTTCTTTAACGAGATTCATTTTCCCCATGGTACACGATAAATCATGTACTGTCAATCTACGTACTTGGCTTATAAAATATTGAATGTCAACTATTCGGTTGTCATTTGACGTAAGTATGGGTTTGCTGGGTTTCTCACTTTCGACACATAGATCTGGAAGCTTTTCTTCTGTTAAACTGTAAAGTAAAAATTATTTAGGTACTACCTCCAGTAATTTTAAATAGTCTAATTGATGTAATCAATAATTACATTCAAGCATCAATAAATTCTACTGATTATTCAACACTATAATGAACGAACCAATGAAAATTGTTCAATTTGTCAGAAACTGCCAATCAAAATTGACTGTCTTTGAAAACACCTAGGGCCGGTTGCAGAAAGCAATGTTAAGTCTGGTGTTAGCTAACATCGCGTTAAAGTGAACAAAATCGCATCAAATTTTGTTTACTAATGTATTAGTTACCATAAGCATTTGAGATTTGATTCGTTTTTGTTCACTTTGACGTCGCGTTAGCTAACACCAGACTTAACATTGCTTTCTGCAACCGGCCCTTAATGTCACAGTGTTTTCAAGCGATCCCGATTGGTTTCAATGATTTCAATTTAGTGAGTAGCCTTTGACTGACAATTTACCAAAACGTCAAAGTGAAGTTTGTAAATCAGCGTCGTTCTAAAAACTCTTAATAAGCGCGTTGGAAGCTCCAGTATTGAATTAATAGTGAAAAACGTTAAAAATGTGTGCTGTCGAACACGGTAAAAGTCATCTACCCATATTGTTGAATAATCTTTCCAAATACCACTCAAGGCAAAATTTTTTAAGAGAATTTTTTTTCGTCAACATGCAAATTATTGCAAATTTCTCTCAACAAAAGCTGCTCAAATTCCACCCGACCTGCGGTCTCGCGGAATTTTTAACGCAGTTTTGGTTTCGAGAAATTTAAACGCAATAATTTGCATGTGAACAAAAAAAATTCTCAAAAAATTTTCACTTTTTGTGATATTACCCTTGATTATTTCCCTTTGACAACTTTCAGCAATACAAAAATTGTATTTTTTAGGAGTACTCCTACGAAGTTTCAAGTCGAAATATCTATTTAATTTCACCATACAAAATTGGAACCCCCCTTTTACCCCTTTAGGGGTTGAATTTCGAAATATCCTTCCTTATTCCTTGTATACATCATAAAGGGAACCTCTGTGCAAAATTTTAGCTTTCTAGGTCCAAGGGTTTGGGCTGGGCGTTGACGAGTGAGTGAGTGAGTCAGGACTTTCAGTTTTATATACAGGGTGTCTCAAAATTGACGCCCGTGCTTCTGGGATTTGATTCAGTGGGCTAAAAGAAATCGAAAATGAAGAGTGGAAAAGTTTCCGTTTATCTTTTGTTATGGAGTTATGAATAAAAACAAAAATTTTGGATATAAACTTTAAACTTTATGAAAAACGAATGGTATTTGAAAACAAGTTATTTTCCACATTTGTTGTCGCAAAATGTGTTCAAATAGGTTGCCTCCTACTTCAAGGCAAACATTTGCACGATTATGTATCAAGTTTTATAAACTTCATTTTAGTCACGAGGTTTATTAATCACGAGCGAAGCGCAGCGAAGCGAGTGTTTAATAAAATGAGTGACTAATAAGTTTATAAAACGAGTTGCATACTATACTTTTTCTACTACCACAAATTTAGACAATATCACATTATTTCATTAAGATTTTGAAAATTATGTTAGATTAAATTATGCTTGAAACGTCAAAGTTGACTGTTGGAAGTTGAAAACTAACTTCATTTTTGCCATTAAAAAGTTCAGTCCGTGACTAAAACGCACGAACCCACGGCTTGTGAAGGTGTTTTAAAAGATTACTTAGCGTCATGGAAACATATACCATAAATGGAATTTTAAAGATAGGAGTAGAAAAAAGTTATTATTTACCTTTTCATCAATAACTCGATAACAAATGACAATCGGAAAATTTTTCACTCTTTATTTTCGATTTTCTTTAGCCCCCTGAATCAAATCCCTGAAGAACGGGCGTCAATTTTGAGACACCCTGTATATATATTACCTAGCAACGGCTGATATAATGGAATGTTTGACTTTACTCAGCAAAATTGTATCAATAATGTGTCACTTCTAGTACGATTAGCGGAAAAATATATTGTACATATATGAATCACCATCTTATTTTAGAGAAAGTGCTAGGAAACAATTAGTGTCTACCTTGAAAACTTAATCCTTCTTAACATTAAGGCACTTCAGTGCATATCAGTAAAATTAGTTTTGCATAATCTCACTCGATAATTGCTGTTCGATTGGTGGCCTAATCTCAAACATTTGAAAGGTTTTCGATAGATGCGCCACCTATATAAAATGTATAGGAAACTCTAAGTGCTCTCTTCCCCTTAAAAGCTGTGTTGGAGATTCTTCCGAATATAATATAGTTTCCAAACTCTCTCTCAACTTGTATGAATTTGTCCATATAGTTTCTCTGGATATCTGCAAGGCTTTTGCTTCCTTGAAATACCCCCTGAAAGTTTGGGCACTCAGGTAATGTGATGATTCTACGCGTGGTATTAAATTGATATGATTTATAAATACCAGCTTTATTTTCTTTTGATTTCCACGTTTTTCTTTTCTCTGACTCACCCTCCCAAAACCCACCTTTTGATTTATTTATTACATTTATATCACATCAATATTTTGAACTCCTTTCCTTCTGTCTTCTGTTATTTTATGTGTACATTTAAGCATGCAGTTTTGTGTACAGGACGCCAACATCCACAAACTGTCTTTTTGTTAGTGTTTAAGTAAGTCCTCAATTTTTAAGTCCACTATTTTGATTTAAAATGCATTGTTTTGTAGCACCTGACTTTCTAATGAATCATCGTTGATCTAAACTTGTTCTTTGTTTACTGATTTTTTTTACTAGAATTATCTTTACCGTTTCCTGATAGATAACTATAATCTGAACAGTATTTCGTGGTAAGTACCTACACCTTGTATTAATCAAACAGGAAATCTTTAATACAGATAATTACCCGCTAACAACAGGTCACAAAACTTTTCATTTTCAACTTACATACATTTATGACAGTATTGCTGAAAACCGTTCTACAAAAATTTGCAGACGTAGAGGGAGACAACATTCCATCTAACGACTTTCCTGGAAAACTAAACTTATGGCACTTTTGCACATGAAAAGATGCCCACTTTAAGAA
>CALNHX010013215.1:0-19185 GCA_940337035.1 Agriotes lineatus
CGTGGTTCTTTTATGAAGTTTTGTGAAGTCACACTAAAAAGGCAAAAAATTATTAAATCGAATATCTTAGCGTTACATGGCAATAGCGTATTATGGCTTTAAGAAATTAAACCATATATCCTACAGTTCAGGTCCAACCACGTCTGATTACATTTTTAAAATGAACTTTAGAGAAAACCTCGAAAGGAAACAGTCACCGAGACGATTACGAATTCACAGTAGCTGTAGAGGTAATTTAAACACAAAATCAAAGGATTAGTTTGATGAAGGTTTACAGTTGTTATTAAAATTTTGTGTTACTTGCATTCTTAAGCAATATTAAAAAACATTTAATTTTAGTAAAATACTTGATTATTTTCATGTTTAGTCCGGGAAAATAAAAACGTCCCCTCGTTGATAATTGTACAACGCTATTACAACCAAAAATGGAGTAACCGCTTATTCTGTATAACAGGTTTTTCTGGGGAATGACAATTACATGCTCGCTGCAAACGCGAGGTTACGTATGGAAAAGAACGCTATTCCAGTTGCAACAAGTCGTTTCGTATCTCGAAAAGCCGAAACAAAAATGCCTGCGCCATAAGACAAGCTATTAAAATTCGCGAGAGCTCAAAATACATTCTAACACTAAGTACCCTTTTTGCACAAAACAACGTGGGGTAAACCGCTTCTGAAAAAATTTACTTTTTTGCGAAATGTAAGAGTTGAAAATTGGATATAGAATCCACAATACGAGTATTAGCTAATATGTGCTGAGCAAACGCTGAACTAACGTTATTGATATTGAGATGATTCGACTTGAATGATGTCTTTAAGTTGTTCTTTCAACCGTGAGTTAAAATTGGTTGCAGTTTGATCAATGTAAACTGACTCACAAGTAGATATCACATTTCCAATTTCCCTGACCTGCTTAAATGTTCCATCTCATCTTTGTTATTGGGTAGTGGCGTATGATAGAACTGAAATTGTTTTTAATTTTATGTATTTTTAAATTGCTGTCAAGTTTTTTCTGAAAACTTAACAACCTAAGGTATAGTTAAGTAATTATTTGATATTTTGTCCCTAGGCAGCAGTGTTCGTGTGGTAAGATGCTTCCATTTGTTCTTCATTATTAAGCATAAATTTCTAAGTATTTCATGAAGAAAACCGTTATTCTGAGATATTTGAAATATAAGGTTGAGTTCGGCTCATAATCGTCTTTGCTAACAGGAATACTAAATGATATTTGAAAAAGGGATCTCAACCCAGACAACTTATAAGTTAAATCATGATCACTGCAGTAAGTAATGATCGTATGAGTAGCTGATTAGTGGTTAGTTTATTATCCCACCCTCTTTGTTAACTAGGGTGATGATACATTTTGTTCTATATGGGATGCCAATATTTTACCTTTCCACAATTATATAATAACAATTTCTTGACTTTTGTTCAAGATATTCACCTTTAGGGTAAGTTTTTAGTCTTAATGAGGTACGCTTATTATTAATCATAGCTCTTCTTTCTTAGATCTTCTTTTCTGGTTTCCTTGAGAATGCTCCTTATGGAACGAAACATGGCGCAACCTTTAATTAATTGGTTTAATAAATTCGTATGCTTGAGTTAGTGCTGTTCTATTGTCTATACTAGTGATGGGCATAACCGGACAATTTTCATAACCGAATTATTTGCATTCGAATGATATTAATAACCGAATGATTATTTGAATAATCATTCGAATACATTTTGGCTCTCGATTCGTTTCGATTAAGTCTTTGGAGTTTTCTTGCTCCGGTTACTTCATTAATGTGAGATGAAATTTCATAATTGACAAACAATAAACAATCTGACGTAACAATTAAAACCATAATAACTGTAAAAACCCAGTTTATACACTTAAAAAATACATGCAAACTATATCATAATAGTGTGTAGTGCCCGATTTCTAAGGCGCCGACCGTACATTATGTGTTATGTATTGGAAATTAAGAGGTATTTATTAAGAAGTATAAAAGAAAGAAATATGCGAGACGCTTGCTGATCGCGATAAAAAAGCAGTGGTAAAACGCAAATATAAAATTGTTTTATAGCTTGATGCGTTTGCAGTTTTTAGGAGTTCAGGTATCAGGTCCCCAGAATTTGATATTTTTTATGATAGGAGGTAGTTACGCGATAACCAAATGGTGTTTTCAATACAACCTGCTCTGTTTATGAGTTATGACGTATGTATTTATATTTACAGAATTTTGAGCACTGCGTAGGTCGCTGAGATACGGCACGTAGTACCTTTGAATAGAGGTTTTATATTCAAAGGCAAAGCGTAGTACGTATCAGCATGAGGTTATTTTTCATTCAAATACTTGGAATGAAAACAGAGTTACATAGGTTATTTCAATAACCGGATAACCGGTTATTTTTCATTCGAATAAGCCCATCACTAGTCTATACCTTCATCTTGTTTTATTTGTTAAAATTTCGTTATCTAAATTTTGGTCTACATCTGTGCGAACGTTTAGTTTTAGTTATCATCTCTATTTCAAATGTCTGTTAAAGAACATTAAGTTTCTAGAAAGAACCATTACACGACTGGTACAGTAATATCAGTCAGGTAAAAATAGTACTGTACTAGTTGTGTTAGACTCAAAATAGCCTTGAGAGTTTGACTTTTTTGACGTTTTCAGAGCTTCATAGGGCCTGTCCTCTGCTCTGCGTTTATAATAATAATAATAATAAAATAAATTAAATAAACTCTTCCCTTCTTAAAGTCGTTGCTCTTTTTCTTACTATATACGTTATGTAACAAACGACTTCCGCGATTGGACCGTGTCATAATTGAGATCGAAGAACTCAACGTTTCGCCCACTTTCGTAAGGGGTTCATCAGGAGGAAAGGAGGAAAAAGCAAAAGAGTACGGCAACTCAACGTGTTCACCACGCCAAAGGCGAAACTCTTTACATGGGAAGGGATAGAAGAGCACGGTAACTCAACGTGTAAACCACGTCAGAGGCGAAACTCGACTAACTAACGGAAGCAGAAAGGCCCCGCCACCGCCACTGAACCGCGACAGCGCTTGCATATAACTTCTCGCCTTTCTCCTTCCGTTAGTTAGTCGAGTTTCGCCTCTGATGTGGTTCACACGTTGAGTTACCCTGCTATTCTATCCCTTCCCTTGCAAAGAGTTTCGCATCTGGCGTGGTTAACACGTTGAGTTACCGTGCTCTTTTGATTTTCCTCCTGGTGAAACCCCTTACGAAAGTGAGCGAAACGTTGAATTCTTCGATCTCAATCATGACTCGGTCCAATCCCGGAAGTCGTATTTTACTTAATGGCAATGGCCGTGAAAGCCACGGAAATCATATACCTTTTGTTTGCTACATGAGCTTATTTGTATATTGCATACTGCTTGGAAGTACTTTCTTAGTTCTTGATTATTTATTTACACATTTAGTTACTCATTGGCTCTCATACACTACGATGTCAAATGCGTTATATTCGGTATAACTTCATCCCTTATCTCCTACTCATCGCTTTCCTCCCACTGCGGGTCACGTCTTCTCCAACGTTTTAGTTAGGTACTGTACCATTTCATGAAATTTTTGGCCAAGCTTTCGGTCTCCTCTCATCGCCTTTGCCATGACAGTCTCTGTCATTGGTGATCTTGTTGGTGGCATTATCTTCAGCTGGCCGAACCATAGCATTTTGATTTACTTAAAATATTCCATTAACTGGTCTGCTTTGTAAGTTCTTCGTTATTCTGTTGTTGTGTATTTGTCTATCCTAGTTATGTCTTCGATCTTTCTCACATATCTCAATTCGGCTGGCTGCATCGTCGTTGTTTATCTTTCCTTGAGAACCCACGTTCCGCTGATATTCTTTGTTCTGGGTACGTATATGGTTTTGACTAGTGACAGTTTGTATTATCTTATATATATTTCTAAAAGTCCTGACTGACTCACTGACTCATCAACGCCCAGCCCAAACCCTTGGACCTAGAAAGCTGAAATTTTGCACAGAGGTTCCCTTTATGATGTATACAAGGAATAAGGAAGGATATTTTGAAATTCAACCCCTAAAGGGGTAAAATGGGGGTTCCAATTTTGTATGGAGAAATAATATTAAATAGACATTTCGACTTGAAACTTCGTAGGAGTACTCCTAAAAACAAATAATCAAACACGTATTTCGTGATTTTCCGAAAATCAACCCCTTAGGGGGTGAAATGGGGTAAGTAAGCCTAAAAATCGATATGGGTGTCGTTATTGAGGTTTTTTGGGACGTTGATTGCGAAAATTACATTTATTTTTAAGTCCAAGACGGTGAACATGACATAAGGAAAGAAACGGGACGGGACGGGACTAGACTGGACGGAACGGGACGGACTGGACCGGACGGGACTGAGCGGGACGGGACTGGACGGGAAGGGACGGAACGGGACGGGACGGGACGGGGCAAAGCGGGACGGGGCGGGGCGGGACGGGTCGGGGCGGGGCGGGACGGACGGGACGAAAAGGGAAGGAAAAGGATGGGATGGAAGGGGAGGGGATGGGATGGAAGGGGAGGGGCGGGACGGGACGGGAAGAGACGGGACTGGACGGGAGGGAAAGGGGCGAGACGGGACGGGACGGGAAGGGTCGAGACGGGGCGGGGCGGGGCGAAACGGGATGATACGGAAAGGAAAGGGAAGGAATGGGATGGAAGGGGAAGGGACGGGACGGGACGGGAAGGTACGGGACTGGACGGGAAGGGACTGAACCGGAAGGGACTGGACGGAAAAGGAAGGGACAGGACGAAAAGGAACGAGACGGGACGGGACGAAGAGGGAAGGGGAGGGAAGGAATGGGATGGAAGGGGAGAGGCGGGACGGGACGAGACGGAACAGGACGGGACGGGACGGGACGGGACGGGACGGAATGGGACGGTACGGAGACGGGGACGGAGAAAGGGACGGGGACGGGGATAGGATGGGATGGGATGGGATGGGATGACAGAAAATAATTAGTCATTATTTAATACACAAATAACGAACCTCGCGCGAACGAAGTCGCGGGTAAAAGCTAGTTAGATATATTCTGATCCCCGTGAAATGTGTCTGCCAATGTTTGGAGTAGCTTTTCTGTTTCATTGCCACGTAAATGCTTGAAGGATTCCTCTCTAACAAACTTCCATTTAATCTCACAATCACTTGTTTTTATGCTTTCTCCATGCTTAGCACTTTACTGTTTTCCTTGTTTACTGTAATTCCTTTTATCTTCGAGTTGTGGTCCCAGATATCAAGATTTATTTGTAAATTTCATCGATTGTTACTGATCAAAGGCTGTTAACTAAAATATGTTCGATATTTAAAAAAGCTAAGGGATAATTGATACTCCGTTCGATTCCTTAATCACTTCGTCCATCACTAGATCGGAATGCGTTTGGCTCTCTCTTGTGTCTTCTTATGTAGTTGGTGATCTTTTTGTGCAAAATATGAATTGCTGAAATTAGATCTCCGTTAACTTTCTCGATGATCTGTCTTACCGTAAAAATGGTATTCTGATTACCTCTGCTAAGCCTCAATCCGAACTGGGTTTCATGTGTTCAAGAGTGAGCATAGAGATTATCAATAGACACTGCAATAAAATAAATTATTGGGAAATTTATTCTATTCAGTTGCCACGTCCTTCACAATGGAGACCTCAAGAGCTTCTGTAGCAAAACTGTTTTATTTATTATTACATTTGTTGTTTAAATCTGAGGATATACAATTGCAATGGAATTAAAATGAATGTGTACTTATTAATATTGAAACTTCGTAACTCATATTTACCTACCTCGACGAGTATTTAATGAACGTTACACTTGCTGTAGTATTGTCGTATCAAGTTCTTGAAACAAATATTCCCTGCATTTACATTCGATCTCAAAAAGAGCCTTTAATTATTCTAATTTATAACAATTAACTACAAAAATTGTTCAATATGGAAGCAACAGAAAAAATCTAATTGGCTGTGTAGTAATTTGTGTGTCCATCTAATCCCAACCTTTCTGTAATTGATTTTTTACTTATGTGCGTTTTCTCTTTCCCGAATGTTACCTAATGCGTTCGAATTTGCAGTTACAGCATTCCACGACCCAAGGACACATAAAAACGTGAATAATGCGACTCTTATACCTTTTTCACGAAACATTGTATAAGACAATCAATTTGAAAATCACATCGTCTAAGTATAAATGTTCCCCATTTGTTTTCGTCGAATATAAAAAAGAAAAATGTGGCAATTCGGGCGGTTATGTCTCCCCTACTGTAATCAATTATGAAATATGCGAAAACATAAAAGTGTATTTTATGTGAAAAGGATTTCTGGGTTGCTTTGAACGACCCCTCTGTTTTTTCGATACATGTAAGCCAATATAAACTTCTTTAGAATCTATCAATTTTTCTGCGACAGAAAATCTCCTCGGCTTTCGAAGTGAAGATTGCTTCATATCCCTGCTTGAACGAGTAATTTAAATAAACTGCAAATAGGGATATCATTGGTTTTATGGATCATAATAGACGCGAAGATCGTTTAAATGAGAACGAATAACGAATTCGCTGCAGAGCATTTCTGTATGTGTTTATATGCGGAGTATACAGTGTAGTTGTCGGCGTCCTGCTGGTCACGTAGAGTTGGCCCAGCGGGAAGTAACTCACTGGCTGTCATTTAACTACCCTCCCGTTATTTGAGCACGTTACGCCCAACCTGTCATGCTAACATGTGCTAATTGCTGTTACTTTATTGGATTTTGAAAATCTGACTGACGCTGATGGGTGACAGCAGGCAGATGTGGTATGGGTTCATTTTATGTAACTAATAAACAATTCAAAATCTACGTAGGTGCTGTCGATAAGATGTAAATGTAATTTCTAAACGTGTATAGCGCACATAAACTAATTAAATTATAGGCTGCTAGGCTTGGCGAGCTGACATCTACATTCAACTATTCTGTTATTTGACAGGAAATGTACCTATCACATGCTGTCTTTCCAATTAAAATTTCATTCAGCTGTGTTTCGCAATAATTAAACAATTTAAAAGGTAACATTTTTGACTGGTACAAATTCAATAAATGCAGTCGCATACATGGTATTAATTATTAATATTGTATACAAAATAGTACAGGTCAACGATTTGAACTATACAATAATACAATCTGTAATCGGAGACGTCGTCTAACGATGTTACACCGTCTTTAGATACGACAACCGAAATAAATTCAGGAAACTAAAGTGTACTCACAGAGAAAAATCTGGTGTGATACACACACACAACATCTTTTTACAGTGATCTTATAATTAGCCAAAAGTTTGATTTTTAATTTTTAAGCAATTGTCAAAATTTTTCAAAAATTAAAAATTCTACAAAAACGGTGCAAACTAGAGCGTCAGCTGAAGAGACAAATTTTCTCTAGAATTGTAAGCTGAATTAAAAAATGTAATAATATACCGGGTATTCTATTTAAAGTAGGAGTTAATAAAAATAATAGGAAAGAAAACAAAACAAACCCATTTTAGAAGTATTCAACTGGAAAATCACCTATCTCACATCAATACACATTAAAAATGTAATAAAAATGTAAAATTTAAAAAATCGTTAGAGCCGTTTTTGAAAAAATCGAAAAAAAAAACTGAAAAATCACAAGAGTAAACACCTACTTCCGGTTACGCGATTTTCTTCGAAAGCTTGGTGTCGCATCTACATAGTACACAAAACTTATATATGAAGTTTCAACGCCATACCTCTTCGTTTTTGAGATATTTTGTTCAAAAACAGTACAATATAGAGCGTTAGGTGAAGAGACAAATTTTCTCTAGAATTTTAAGCTGAATTCAAAAATGTAATAATATACCGGGTGTTCTATTTAAAATAGGAGTTAATAAAGGAAATGAAAAAAAGAAACCCATTTTAGAAGTATTGAACTGGAAAATCACCTATCTCACTTCAATACACATTAAAAATGTAATAAAAATGTGAAGTTTGAAAAAAATCGTTGGATCCGTTTTTGAAAAAATCGAAAAAAAAAACTGAAAAATCACAAGAGTAAACATCTACTTCCGGTTATGCGATTTTTTTCAAAAGCTTGCTGTCGCATCTACATAGTACATAACACTTATATATGAAGTTTCAACGCCATACCTCTTCGTTTTTGAGATATTTTGTTCAAAAACAGTACAATATAGAGCGTTAGGTGAAGAGACAAATTTTCTCTAGAATTTTAAGCTGAATTCAAAAATGTAATAATATACCGGGTGTTCTATTTAAAATAGGATTTAATAAAGGAAATGGAAAAAAAGAAACCCATTTTAGAAGTATTGAACTGGAAAATCACCTATCTCACTTCAATACACATTAAAAATGTAATAAAAATGTGAAGTTTGAAAAAAATCGTTGGATCCGTTTTTGAAAAAATCGAAAAAAAAAACTGAAAAATCACAAGAGTAAACATCTACTTCCGGTTATGCGATTTTTTTCAAAAGCTTGCTGTCGCATCTACATAGTACATAACACTTATATATGAAGTTTCAACGCCATACATCTTTTCGTTTTTGAGATATTCTGTTCACAGGCAGACAGACACACAGACAGACACACAGATAGACAGACAGACAAACAGACAGACCAATGAAAAAAATATGTTTTTTGGGTTCAGGGGACTCTAAAACGTGAAGATCTGTTGAAAACTCAATTTCGAATTTTTGGGGTGAATCCAATAGGTACTTCCTTTAATGTAAAAGGAAGTAAAAACCTGTAGGTTACCTACCATCCAGAGACGCGCTCACCAAGCAATAAGTTCAGCTGCCGTCAAATGTGTATCACACTGATCGCTGCATGCGTATGTTGGGTTGTGTACTTTTAGGGAAGTGTCGCAGTGTAAGGCTAGAACACTAACTTATTATAGACATTTATTAAATATTATTGACACTTTGGATTTGTGCTTCAGTAGTTAATAAATAAAATACGAACTAATAACAAACACTAATATAATCAACCACGAAATAACGCTACGCGACTGCCGATGCATTAATAGATTGAGCTGGATTGAGAGAGAGAAAGAGAGAGAGAGCAAATTCGCAAACTCTTTTATAGATTGCTACCCATTGTCTATTTCATCAAAATTTGGAAGACCCTACATCCTGTACCTACTGCAAGGCTGTTGCTACAACCCTGATACATAATAGTAACACCTGCAACTAGCATCTAAGGTAGATGTTTCTTATTCTTCTCGTTTTAAACAGTTTCCAAATATTAGAAGCAATAACAATTTTATTATTCTTGCCTTGTTAATCAGTTCCGAAAAGCTCTGCTGTTGGTTTGCTATACCGTTGCCTTAGGTTTTCAGCCATGATATACACCGTTTCACTGGTCTTCTTTCCCCTTTTAGATTCCTTTATAAGGAATTGTAGGACACCATATCTTTCCGCGTTTCTCCTTATACTATATACTATATATCAGAAGTTGTTAACTTTTGCTTTTGATAGTTGTAATTACTTACGTTTCTTTCCCTATTTTGATAAACACTTCTCTAGTGCTAATATGGTCGACCCGGAAAATTTTTAACATGGTAGTACGGTGTAACCGCACAAACACGATTTTGCGAGATAATAGGGAAATATACCTAAGATACACTGCCCCAACTCCGTTATCATGGCGTTAACAAAAGGTTTGCCTGCTAAATTGCAGTGGAGATGGGCAGGTTCTTTACGACCTTTGAGTTAGGGCTGTACTCCGGTAAAGAGGGGTAAATATATTTAAAATTGATGCGCCACCACATTCGGACTAGATCGGTAAAACGAAAGCAACACAGGTGAACGCACTCTGAATGTGGAAGTAAGTACCTTCCCCTTGCTACTTCTAGCTTGGCAGAGTTTGGTAGACGATCCACGTACAACACTGACTTACCTTGCAAAGATAACTTATTGGTGCAGCTGCTAAACTCTTTTTACAACAGAAAAATACATACATAACGCAGGCAAATATCGTAAATAAGAAATGAAAAGCATAAGTACTTAACAATGGAATCTATTAAAATAATAAAATATGTAAATGACTATGAACAAGGGTCTAGAATAAAAATAACAACACTGACATGGATTAGCGAGGGTTAGGTTAAATTACGTAACGTCTTAACTTAGTGAAAAGTGGTAAACTTGACTGCAACTGAACGGCATGATCCATAAATGTTATTACACATTTGAATAATCCAAAATACTAACTCAATAGCAAAGATACTTCACAGTAAATACATAATGTAGCTCAAAAATGAAACTGCCACAATGTGAAGTTAAACAGTAACAAGAAAATATGACGGAAATTCATTAAATTTGGCAAATCAGCGATTACCATGGTTCTAACAATAAATGTGATAAATGCAACATTACGCAAAATTGTTCAACACTCTAGGCGGGACGATACGTTCACTGTACGCAGATAATTCTTACAGTGGAAGCGGGATACCATTTCTTCACAAAGCAACCCCCGGCCGCATAAAGCGGGGCCGCGGGGGCGCGAGCTCGACATACGTGCTTTGTAGCTCAGAGACGGGCGGTAACTAGTGGCTTAAGAAACGAGCCTAAGATTCAAGTGAGGCCACGAAAGAGCACACTAACTTGCGTTCTCTTTTTCGCTTATGCGAAAACATGGTAAAGACGTCGCGCTGACGAAATTCTGACTAAGCGGTTCTGCCTGAAACTGCGGAAAAGTTTTGGGCCTGTCTGAACATCAAAAATTCTGAGAATGCCATAGCTTCGCACGCAGGACCAATACAAAGAACTGCAAAGCGTTAATACACGAGCTGGGCAGAAAGAAAGTTCGTATAGAATCAAGGTTTGAGTCTTCGCCACTGAACTATATGCGGAAAGTACTAGCTTCGAGAAATTGTTCTAACAACGACCATACTTCAAAGGTCTCTAGTTTCTTGCATGTAGCTTTCACCAGGGTGCCATAATTAGACTAAATATAAGAGTCCGTGGAAAAAATGTCTTCGAAGTATTCTTTTTGTATTCAGCGTTATATTATGCAAGAGGCCTTTTTCTATAAATTCGGATCTGACCTTGGCTATTCTACACTTGATGTCTAAGATGTGAACTCGTTGTTCTATAATAGTGCTACTTGGTAAGTATATTTATTAACGTTTGCTGTGTGTTCCAACACAGCATATAATAAATTGTCCCGGAAGTACATGGTTTTCGGAAATTACTACATGTTTGGCCTGTTTTCAGTTCAATTTTAGACGGAATTGTCTTACTTCGCCTTGTATTTCGATTGGTTCTGTTGTTTTACTTTCCATTCCAATTTCTGCTACTGGATTGTAATATAGAAAGAAAGAAGTGAACGGAGAGAAGCTGGTGAAGTTTTGTGTATTAAATATCATTATTATTAAAAATACTTGATTTCCACACAAAAACATCCTTAAGATTACCATCTGCAGGAGCATGAGATACGCTCTAAACGATGTAAAGGTAAGGAAAACAACTGATATCAGAAACTAATATACGAAAACCAACCCTAGAACAGATTAAAAAACATATCCAAATAAAGTTAGAAGCACTAGAAAACCCCAAAAACAAGTGATAAATACGAAAAACCACTCTTAAATAAATTGGACACAAAGAAATTAAAGTATACACAAGATAGAAATGAGTCTACCCTGAACAAAACATTTTACTGTTTCAACAAAGTAATGTTGGAACTAGTAAGATTAGTATGAGGCATAAAATTAGTAACACAGAGCCCAAACCTAGTAAGAACGAAATGGTGGAACGATGAAGTAAGACGAAAAATAAAAGAAGGGGAAGATGCTTGGTGCTGATACATTGTTACGCTGATTTTGACGTTTTGCATGCAATAGTGGAACTAATTAATAGGATTTCGCAATTCACATTTATTTTGTAAATATACAATACATTTTCCATAAATGGTTAGGCAACATTCTCAATTTTGAAAAAAGTACAGCTCTGTCTTTATCAGTTTAAAAAACACTCCGCATTCCTTAGTTTTTCTGATGGACCGCTTTCAAATTTTGGAACTTTGATAAGTTGAATTACACTGTTTTTGGGCAATTTTTCGGCCACTTCCTGGCAAATCTTGTTTCGTGTAAGTCGGATCGCTCCTCATGGGGTCCTTGTCTTGTCAGCTTTGGAGGCCAACTTCATTTTCCGAGAATTGAAAGGCATCGTAACCCTTTTGGAATGTTCCGGTAAATTTGGGTTATGTTACCGGCATTCGTTTCGTCACTGACGGATTTGATTGGAGGGCCCTTCGTTGCACGCTGGACTGAACGATTTGGCGGAATTACATCTTAAGGTTAGTAGTTAGTAGTTGCCTACGGTTTCCTCCTTTAGTGCCGTAATCTACCTGGAAAATTTGTATTTTTAACCTTTTATTTTACCCTGCAAATGCGTTTCCACTTGGATTGGTTCTCGTCGTGTTACTGTAATTGGTTTTGCCTGGATCATGCGGTGATTTACGAGCCGGCTGGCCGCCCGTCCCTGCAGCCCAGATTTGCAGCCTGGGGCGAGTTCGTCTTCTTGGCCAGCTAACTACCTGGTTGCCCCGCAGCTCGGTTCCACGTGTCGTGTGTACCGCAGGTTTTGTAGTGATTTAGTTTGTACTGTATGTTAATTTGAATTGATTTGTATGACCTTTTGTATTGCTATATTAGTATTTTGCGTACAACGATGTTTGGTGCTTATTAGATAATGGATGAATTGGTTCACTTACCCGTTTGTTTAGCAGCCATATTTGGATTGCTTTGATTTGCATTGCGGCTGCTTAAGTAATCACTTCTGTTCATGTAATTTTCACGCGTAACAGCTTAGTGCGTTGATATCAATTCGATATTGCTTAGCTGACAAATTTTTTGTATTGCGTGCTGTAGTTATGATGCCGCTTACGGGATTTCTATTGAGTTTAACTAGCTGCCCGTTTCTAAATTTTTATAGTCAAGTTCAGGGTTTAGCATGACCGCAAGTAATGACTTAGAGTTTCAGAGAACACCCTATGAATTTCTTATAGGACCTAGCACCCCTGTGAGATCTCATAATCTTCTGGTACCGCCTCGTCTAAATTTTGTGTGCCCTAAAGTTAATAATTGAACCAACTATCGGGGTTGAATGTTAGCTTTACTTTTTGCTTGAGCTATTCCCACTCTTGGTTTTGTACTCCGCTTAACTGAGATTAGTTGATAATTTAAAGCTTTCTGTGTTGTTGATCGTAGGTTAATGTTGTCATGCCATGCATTGTGTTGATATCCGCTTTACGGCCATCGCCGCTGTAGTTGTGATTAGACTTGCTTCTGCATTTATTTAATTGGTATAAGATTTGAGCAATATCTAGGTGATTACTAGTATCTAGCGCCCTTCTGCCTGGTTTAGTTTTACATGGCACTTTTTGTTGTCTTGTAGGTCGACTTGTGATATTTATTTGTGACAATTTGTATTGGTTGTGATACTTTTTGGTTTAATTATGTATTGATTGTGATGGATTTCCATTAGTTGCCGATTTGTTTTAGCTGTACATGTATATTGGTGGTATGTGTGGTGTATGAGTTTGTTGTTATTTATGATTGCACTATAGAACCATATTCTGAATAAAGATTGTTACTAGTTATTGGTTCTGCTGTTATTTTGATTTGCTTGGTATATCTCTGACCTTGGGGAGGCCCGACCCAAGGATTTGTCTACGTCGAGGACCTGGCGCTCTCACCCATAGTTTTGTTGCACCTTTGCTGGAACCCCGACCTTCTCGACTAGTTAACCCACCTAGGCTGATATTTACCAGCTGGCAAAATACCTATTACAGCTTTTGCCAACAGGTAAGGGCCTTCCTTCCCTATTCTTCGTCACAACATAAGGAAAAAACAAAATATATTAATAGAAATTCTATAATTAGATGAAATTATGCAAAAGAAGTAGTACAAATGCTAAGAAAGGAACGTGGGAACAATTTGGAAAGAAGATAAAGCAAAACCCCATTGAAGACGAAAAAGACTATTGGAATATAGTTAAGAAGCTAAAGAGAAATCGAGTACAAAAAGTAGAAAGTTTTAAAAGCAAGAGGCGAAAATTGCAAACAACTCCACGGAAATACTCCAATTTGGAGGAGGAAAAGAACAAGAAGTAATTCCACCAGAAGAACAAAAAGAAGATATTACAGTACACGAAAATGGATAAGAACTAGCGGAAGAAGAATTAAAGAAGGCGCTCATAAAAATTAGGCATGAGAAATCTCCTGGTGAGGAAAATTTTGATACGGGACTGATTAAGAACAGGGTCCTTTAACGAAAAAATGGCTAAAAAAATATCCACCCAACATGGACGCTAGAAAAAATACCAGAAGACTGGGAAGGTAACATAATTACTCCGATTTATAAACAAGAAGACTCTAAAAATTGCGACAACTGCAGAGCAATATGACTGTCCCGAGTTTCCCTGTGAATATACACGAGAGTTTTAGAAATACAATTAAGGTCCGAAATGGTAAAAAATACATGACGAACAAACAGCATTACTACCAGGGAGGCAAAAAAATACAATATATTCACTATAAGAACCGCAATAAAAAAAAACTCCAAGCAATGGCAAAGTACTTTAACTAGCCTTCTCTTCTTCTTCTTAAGTGCCGTCTTAGAAGGTTGGCTATCATTATGGCTGGTTGTATTCTCGACGTTGTTGCTCTGAATAATTCAATGGAACTGCAATTATACCATTGTGTCAGGTTACTCAACCAAGAGATGTCTATGTTGTATATTTTTTTGCATGATATTTTGTGGGGATTTTATATCTCTTTCCTCGCATCACATAACCTAGATACTGCAATTTCCTTATTTTAATGGTGTTTAATACTTCTTTTTCGTTCCCTATTCTTCTGAGTACTTCATCATTCGTTACTCTGTCCACCCAGCTGATTTTCAGCATTCTTCGATAGGTCGACATCTAGGTCCAACTAGCCTTCATAGATCTAAAAACAGCTTTTGACGTAGTATCCCGGAATTACATATGAGAAGCACTTAGGGAACTACAGGTAACTTCAAAAACGAGAAAAGTATGTGAAAACTTAGACAAAAGATAACAGAAGTCCACTTAAATGAACACACCCCGAAGGTCTACCAAACGAAAAGGGGATCAGGCAAAAGGCTCAGCTGGTTGCCCTTCCTACTCTACATAGACTACATTTACAAGATATACAAAATTGAAACTAGGAAATCTGGTTTAGAGTACATACATGCTTAAACACGCAAGACCTACTTTATGCGGACGATATATTACTAATAGCCAGCAACCCACAGCAACTGCAAACATAAACATATGGAAAGACAACTTCAAATGAAAATTAATGAAGATTGACATAGGGAAAAGTAGAACAATGCATATAGCCAAGACAGACAACGATGGACAAGTAGGCATCAGAATAGAAGGGAATACTTTAGAGCAGGTAGTGGCATATAAATATCTAGGAACAGTAATAAGTAAAGATGAGCGAATAGCCACGAAAATAAGAAATAGAGTTAACAAAACCAACAAGACATACTACTAGACTAACAATACTGTAGTAAGAAAGAAAGAACTTAGCAGAAAATCAAAAGTGTACATAAACAAAACCATATATATCCAATATCATATGCAGCCACGTCCTGGGAAATAACTGATAAATATCGATCAATAACTAACAGCAGCCGAGATGAGATACTTAAGATGCGTAGTTGAAACAACAAGAAAAGAACGTATAAGAAACAGAAACATTAGCGAAAGATCGGAGCAAGACCCTATAATACAAAACCTGGATAGAAAACAACATTGTCCATATGGTCCGCATCAGGGATGACAGATATCCAAAAAAGTCGAAATTAGAAGTAAAGGATCAACATATTGGGCATGACCCCGAATAGGATGAGAGTACAACAAAAAATATATCGCCAGGACAAAAAAAAGACTCTCCAACAACTGAAACCCCTGGCCAGAGACAGAAGAGAACACAAACAATGACTCGATTCCCCAACAACTTGAGATATAATGAGAGGACAGGAAGTATAAGTAAGAGTTGCAATATAAATTGGGACCGATCTCTGTAGTTTAGTGGTTAGCACGTCTACTTAGCATTCGGGAGGTCATGCGTTCGATTCCCGCTACCGTCTGCCTTTCAGATTTTTAGGTGATTTTCTTGAGTCAACAAAGTACTTTCTCTGAAGCAAATGCTGGGGCAGTATTTCTCCACCTTTCCTGGCCTTTCCTTTATTCTCCACCCCTCCTTTCTCTCACCCATCCTATAACTCCCGTTCTTGGCTGAAGAGGGACGCAAGGTCCCTATAGCAGCCCGTCCCCAGTTGGGGGAATTGAATTTAAATGACATTGTTGTCCATTCCTGTTCTGTTTTAAATATCAATCGCTTTTTGGATGTAAACCTGATCAAAAGTTTGTTGCTAATGTAAAAAATAAGATAACGTCATATTTGAGACAATACTTGTAATACAAACAGTTTTATTGCGTTCCGAAATCCAAATTGTGTATCCCCTACCTATTTTTAACATTTTTTGTAAATTCTGCTGTATATGATTTTCAGAAACGTTTTGAAAAAGTGACTTATTAAATTCATTGCGATAGTTATTAGCTACATACTTTAGCGTTGACTTTAGCCTTTCTTTCGGTTAAATTTTACTGTGCAGTTGTGCTAGTACATAAATGCTTTCATCATTTAGTTGTTTAAATGCTTCTTTGTACGTTTAGTCCAGACCAGTCGCTTTCCAATTCTTAATTTTTAAAGCAGTTCTTCTGGGCTTTTCTTAATGCAGTGCCTAGTACGATGTAGATTTACTTAGTTCATCGTTACTAAATAAGTTTTCTTGTGTGTATGGGTGTATTAGCTGTACCTTCTTTTACCTGGGTGTAGGTATATACTTCTCTCATATCGTCAGTTTTTGATTAATGTCACTAATGGTATTCCATTCACCATCTATTACATTTCCGGACGTTTACGTCAAAATCGGGCAGTGTGCACAGGTATGCACGATTTAAAGAAGGCTGGAAGAAAAGGCTCAAATGCCACAGTAGTGAATGATGTCAACATTCAACGTGTAGAGAACCTCATCTTGAGCGATAGGCGAATAACTGCCCGTCCAGAAACTATATAAAGTATTGGAAGTATTGAAAAAATTATCCACTGTCACCTACACTTTAAAGTTAAATTCCGGTTTTGACGTGACCACCCTCGCATATTTCTGCTGCTTTCTTGACTTCTTTCATTTTTATTATGGGAGTCATATAACGTTTCCAATTGTTCGTTTTCGCCGCATTCAGTTTCAATCAGTTTTCTTTGCCTTTATTTATTTTTAATTTATTTCTTTATTATTAATATTGTATCCACATCTGCTGCTTCCTTTACTTCCTCTATGTTTACTATTTAGATGTTTAAATGTTTAGTTTTCTTCACGTTTATATCCTTCATCAGTGTCCTTTGCTCGATAAGTTTTGTTAACTCTTCGGTCATACACCCTTTTTCTTTTTTTGCCGTTTTATCTGCTTTAAGTAGTTTCTCGTTGCTATCATTCGCTAAATGTTTAATTTCTTTTTATAGCACATCTATTTCAGTTTTTTTTAAATTTTGTATCGTTTGTAACAGTTTCCAGTTCCTGTTGCAGCTATTCTGCAACTGGTTGTTTCCTAACTTTAATAGTTTATTTCCACAGATTGCTATCTCTTAATTTTATTCTGTTTGCAATTCGTTTTGCTGTTGGCACATATACCTGTATTCTTGTATAACGTAATTCTAATCGGTTCTTCTTTCAAACGTACTAATAATACTCTGTTAAATAATGGAATGCGGATGCGTACGGACTCTATTATATTTTTTGGGGCAGTTAGTCCCACTCCATATCGATGCTGTTTATCATCAGGTTCTGAGTAGTAGATACACCATGTGGTTATTTATTACATATTGCGCGCTACCAACAGCTCCGGATTAAGGGAAGTTGCCATTAGAAGCAGGGCAATTTTCTGCGGCCCTAAGTATACAAAGTTTGAATTGCTTACTGAATAAACTAGAGGAAACTTTTAATATTTACATTTTTACTAAAAAAAAAGACTGGGCAAGACAAAATATTAAATTATGAAAAACCAAACCCAGGGTAGTTATTTTCAACAATCAACATAAAAACAAAAAGATATTAAGAGCATATTTAAAATAAGTAATAGGTTCTGTCAAATTGTTAATATCGAAAGAAATTAAAATCCGTGGTGGTCGTTCACGTAAAATGGGTTGCAGCAACTGTTCCACTTGGAGACGTTTCCAAACGGTGGTAAACCCAGAGGGTGGCAGTTTATGTCATCAGTTGTTCCAGTTAGATGTAAATCCACCTCGGTGGTACCTGAGTTCGGTGGCACTCCATAGAATTGTCACAATAGGTTTAAGGCTCACAGTTCCAGTCAGATGTAAAGAAACTTTTTTTTATTTTGTGGTTTCCATAGACAAATGAAACTTTTTCCTGGATTTCCCAATTTCTCCCTAATCTGTAAGTTACTACAGCGTTACCAACCTTTGCCATTTAAAAAAATACTTTCGATAATTGTTAATAATTTTATTTTCCACTGATCTATTATTTGCTGTTTATACCTGTGATACGACCTTTATATAGCAGTCCTGTTCGGGAGTAACTATTAGGTACGTCTGCTTTTTATACCGTTGGTTATAATGAACTGCTTTTCGAGTTTTTCACTTTATTTGCATCTTGAAAGTGGCAAATAAAACGTATTTACAACGGGCATTATCTAATGTTTACAGTCCTTGGTACATAAATAACTATTATGTACCTGTTTAACCAAAACTATTGTCCATTCTCTGAATCGAACGGTGGGCGATCATCTATCGATTTTTGTAATTTATCTAGTATGTGGAAAAATTGTCTTAGCTCTTAACTGGATTAAAATTTCCCTAGAAAAGAAAAATCCCCTAGAGTTGGCAATGCGGTTGGTAATTCACATCGGTGGTAGTCCATTCTCACCGTCCATTGGGATTTTCGAACTACCCCATAAACATAAGTTTTCTACGGCTTATATCCACAATTTTCCGCTACTAAAAATCTGCGCTAGAAGCGATCGGATTTGCTGCTTCATTATTAATACGGCCCTGGCTGTCAAGTTATTTCATTTCGTTGATATTCGTTAAATACATTTTCATTCTTTCCATTTCTTTAATGGTG
>CALNHX010013216.1:0-19165 GCA_940337035.1 Agriotes lineatus
GTCTATATATATATATATATATATATATATGTTCGTAAACGCGCAATTTCAGAGCCATCCATATGTCCTGGTGCGTTATTTTGGAGCCACATAGTGCATAACAGAGCCAGGATCCAATACGCACATTTTTAAACGGTCGGTACGTCTCTAATATTATATAATATTTGTAAATAATTGGAAGTATTTATAGCACTCAATATTTACTTCAGCTAGAAAAATAGAAAAGACCATACTTTCTGCCGATAATTGAAAAATTAATTTAAAATGTTGTGTATGGTGTGGCGAGTTATTTCAGGGCCATGGCTACGAAATGCACGGGCCGTATAAGTTGGCGCTTCACATTCATCGTAAATTTCCCGCTGCGCTGGTTCGCGTCTATGATAAAAATCTTGATTGCACCCTTTCTTAACTGCACTTTTTCAAGTGTGTCGATATTATGCTGGAAATATATTAATTTGTATATTTCCATAACAGGAAGAAGCATGCGATTATTTATTACAATATCAAAGAAGATAGGTGAAGTATTTGCTTATACCAAATTAATTTATCACCCCTTTTCATCAAATCTTTATATTTTCTTGTTTTACGTTATTTGTTACAATTAAAATAGAATATTATTGATTGCTTAGAAATGGAATATTAAAAAAATCGTATGGGAATTGCATACATGAAAAATTAGAATGCAATATAATAGTTAATTATTATACACTTTTCCCGGACATAAATAAAAATAAAGTGTATCTAATATTTAATTCGCATATGTCAATACATTGAATAATTTTCGCAGAGTGGAAGGAACAGATATTGTACGGTAGACCCAATAACACAATTAAATAGATACATTATATGAAAAAATAAATTGAAACTTTAAACCGATAACCTTTTCAATTAAAAATAACTTTACAATTGGATTGATGTATCATAATATTAGTAAGAGAAATTAATTATGTATTATATATAAAGAGAAAAAACTAAAACAAGTAAATAATGAAAATTAACAACTACTTGCACTGCTAAAGGATAATAATGTTATATGTACATAAAAGTTTGTAATTTAATTATGTTTATTAAACCATTACAATATAAAAGTACAGAAGAAATCTCATAGAAATTAAATTTACAAATAAACATTGAAAATGGCTAGAACTTTTACGTATTTCGACCGATTCTAAAATTCATATTTTTTAATTCTGTAATTTGTTCTAAATCTGTCCGTGTAGTATCCAAGACAAAAAAACTGGTACAGTTAATGTTTTGTTGTGAATGTGACTGCTAAAATATGTGCAGTTGCTAGATATTTCTCACTTAATTGTCAACTTATTAGTAATTATAATTGTTTAAAGCCAAATAATGTCAAAACCTCTTTCAAGAGCTGTCCCAGTTTTTTTTTGTTTTGGATAGTACATGTAACAGGTTAACATCCATTTTGCATAAAGGTCGGCCTTGGATTTTTTTATTAAGTGGCACATGAACAGAACTGTAATTTTTATTTTGTTGTATAACCTTTATAATCTCCAACGAATTTACTGCCATTTGACAGAATAGAATATTGTTGCCGGTTGGATTACCTATTTTGATAGCACTTGAGGAAACATTTAAAATTTAAAGTATTTTAAGACCCTCCTTGTGCTTGATTAAAAATGTCTTGTTACACAATTACTGAAACTCAATACATACCTACATAAAGTTTACTAATGTTCAATTCTCTGTTCTGCTTAAATATGCCAATTATGTATATTTACACAGCTAAATTGCGGAGCCTTCATGAGCAACTTTCATACAAAAAAGATGTGAACAGAGTATACATATTATGTACTATGGTCACAATTGTTGAATGCGATTTAAAAAATCTATTTAATTTTTCATTACTAAAAATCTGATATCTGATTATAGTATCTTATCATTATAAAACGGCTAAATACAAAATTTGGGATTTCAAATCCCATTTTCGTTTCCAAGAATTGTGAGAAAATATCAAAAAAGTAAAAACCAGTTCTCGTGGCGTAAGTTTAGCCAATACTTTATGAGCTCTTCCCATAAACAGAGCTCTTAAAATATGATAAAATGCTTTTTTATTAGAAATTTGGATCACACTTCAGCATATTTAAGGGATCGATTGTGTTGGAAGAGCTCATAACATTTTAGCCAAAATTTTATTTGGCCAAACGTTTTGGAAAAGGTTTTACTTATCTTCTCTTGACCTGTAATTTATTTTGATTATTTATATAGGCTTTTATCTGAATAGGCGTCCTTCTGTAAAGTTCTGGATATTTTCTTTGCACTTCAGTGCATTCTTTTTCCGACGGTAGTGTTCCTAACCGTAAATGATCAGCGAAGTGTTTCCTCACTACGTTCTTTTCCGGAGTTTTCCAAGTAACTCTTCGAATCTTTTCTACAAAGAGATATAAAAATATTGTCAGTAACCATAGCTTATGAGAAAACAAATTGTGGATATGCAAGTGGTTCTTTAAGTAATAAAATATGTATAAACAGAATATGTAATATTTATGATATTAAGAAATGACATTGAAGGAAAGCAGTAAACATCGAAAATAAAAACAATCTTACTTTTTGTAGGAGTGGAATTAATTTTTTGCAATTCTGTTTCTTCACGGAGTACTTCGGGCGACGGCAAATATTCTGAACCAGAATCTTCAAATGGCTCTTCCAATTCATCATCGGCGTCTTGGGAGTTACAATAATCCGCCTCTGTGTAAAAGGAGAAATGTTAATATCTTGGCACTCCTAAAGCATTAGTTTTGTGATATTATAATTATATTTTTGAACTGCTTGTCTACTAATGATTATATTTATTATTAGTAGATCTTAAACTTCCGCGGTGGAAAATCATACTGATATGATTTTTATTATTTTTGATTTTCGACTAGATATTGAAATATCGTAAATATTCCTGATATTTTGTTTTGGTTTGACTGTGCAAAACTTCTTCAAAGAAAACTCACAAATTAACGGAGATCGACTTTGACACATTAATTGGCAAGTTTTCTCCAAAGTAGTTTTGCACAGTAGAAACGATATGTCAGAAATATTTAAAACTAGCTGACCCGGCAAACGTTGTTTTGGATTATGACATGATGAGGAAAACCCTTCAAACCATTAAGCACAGAATCATAAAAGTATGACTGCAAATAGAAAGTCGTACAGTGTATAGAAAAACACACTTTCGATATTTTCCAATTTTCCGGCTTTCCCTTTGGATTATTCAGAATTTTCTTTTTTACTAAACCACCGCGAGTAAGACGAACAAAAGAAAAAAAAACATCAAGTCGTTCTCGAGTTTTTGCATTACTAACACACGGCGATTGATTTTTATGTATATAGATTATTCGACATTTAGCCGAAAACTTATCAATAACGCGGCAACCCTGTAAATCATAATAGTATATACTTTTAATTAGTCTTCTCAAGGTGAACAACTGAAAGTATTATAAGGTGATATCTTCTGAAGCAATCCCGATATCTAAAGACATTTTAGACATCCGAATGCAATCGGGTGAAAAGTTTTTAAAATAGCTTATTATTATATTACAATAACTATAATACTTACGTAATCGTTTACGACTTGTTTTTCGCGTCAGTGGTGGGGGTGGATAAACTTCAAAATCAGATGTATCAGGTGGTACCTCAACAGCCTTGGCGGTATCTGCAGGTTCCTCAAGATTTTCATCCACGATGTCTACATCAGTATCTTGTGTGACATGTAGATAAGACGAAACGTCTAAATCTTGAAGACCTTTATGCTTATATTTTTGAAGGTTACCCTCGTTGACAGCAATTAGTAACTTTGAAAGTGAAGCAATCTGTAATGTCAACTCTGGTGTACGATAATGCAGTTTATGAATTTCCAAATTATGTCCCATAAAGTCGGCCAATAACTGCATTTCGTTATCTTTTAAGTCCAGAAGTTGTGAAGTTGTTGCAACTTGCTTCCTTAAACAGGTTGCTCTAAGCAAGTTCGGTTGTTGTGCTGCTGATAAACTGGATTCGCGTCGCATAACGTCAGTGATTCTCACAAAAGTATTTTTTATGCCGAAAAGGTAAACGTTCGAATCATCAACACCAGCTTCTTTTCTAAATTTTAGAAACATATTGATGCATTTGATATGCTGGTCGCGAATTAAGACTGGAACCCTTCTGCCCAATTTTCCCCTAATTTCTATTCTCTGAAAGGTATCGCACAGCAGTTTCTCTAAAGTCGATAAATTTTGATAATCTTCAGAATCTTTAGTTATTCTTTGTTTCATCTCATAATTTCGAAGAAGGAGGCGCTCCGTTTCTCCCGGTCTTTTCCGGTTAAAAGTCAGAATAAGCACGGCCGTTAATTCCACACGTTTTCTCCACTTAATGTAGTTGAAACCTTGCTTTTCTAAAATATTACACGTCTCATTTGCTGAATTTACAAGATGTTCTCTAAATATTTGGATATCTGAGATTAGAGGAAGCAATTTTGGTTTGTTCCATTTACTTTCCGCAAGGTTCTTTCTTGCAGCACGAGAAATTGAAACACTGTACTGGATTCCCAACAATTCGATAAAATCGTTAACTAGTTTTTGTTTAATTGAATTTTCGCTATATATGCATTCGGTATACAACACATTAGCACATTCCTTCAAATACATTCCAAGATGATTTGCCATAGACGGAATTTCAAATGTCCCAGTTTCTGCATTAAATTTGCATACATCTTGAACACCAAGAACAATTTTATTGAAATTTTTTGGTTGCAAACAGTCAGCAATGTCCACAATTTCTGGAGCAAATTTCTTAATTGCTATTAACAATCTAGCCAATTGCCTTAACTTTTGATTAATAAAGTTAAATATGTGAGACTCTGACGAATATTTTTTGCACAAATATGATGCGTGCTGAAGCAAAAGAGTATCTTGTTTTATTGTAGAAGAAATATTGTCATTTTTTAAACGTATCAACAGTGTCGGTACATTTGGATGTAGATCCAAGTACTTAATTTTGCTTTGTATATGTATAATTTTCGATTGAGCCAAACCCTCCCGATCTATTTGACCAATTTTTGCAATTTTAACACAACGTTTGAAATGGCGGCATAACTGTCTTTTTTGAAAAAAGATTTACATCTACAACACGGTAGATAATCATCCACTTTGGTTGACTTTTTTCATTAGGACGCCGGCTAACAATTAATTGTCCATTATTAAATGCGGAATTAGTGTTAAACAAGAAAGTGCCCTCGTTCCGAATATCGGCAATTAATGCGTTGCGTTCAGGGTGATTTGCAGGATATCGTAAAAGATTTTGTACTTTTTTTTTCGGACTTGTGAGCAGTTGTTATGTGTCTACCGAATCTACGAACGACAGACTTGCAAAAAATACAAAAAAAATCTTTATTGTACGAATTTACGGTCGAAGAGGGTACATGTTTAGGTGTGGTTGCTTCCAAGTCATGATTATGTAGAAAAACTGAAAGGAATAATTAAGTAATTAATATTTATATTTTATTTTATAATGCATATAAAATAAACTCTAACTTGTTTACACAAATAGTATGATCAAAAATTATTTTCATCTAGTATGGCCATGGAATACTCTAATTTATGAATACAACTATGACTCACTTACAAAGCAAATGTCAAAATTTGACATTAAGTATAAAAGTAGTTGCATTCATAAATTAGGAACTATTCCATGGCCATACTAGATGAAAATAATTTTTGATCATACTTTATCATTATACTGTTATTGTTAGAAAACATACGTAAAATATAGTTAGTGTGCATCCACATCCACTAAACTACACTTCTAAAAGAGTATTGATTGATTCCCATCAACGTAAAACTCCTAAACATGAATTTGAGGATTAAAAGTTTCACTAGATTCACATTGTTATGATCGTAGATAAAACGTTGTAAGACACACTTCTAAAAAGTCTCTTCATTGCACTCACAGCTTTTAAAACACTCGCTCGTGTTAGCTCGTGTTGTAAATCAGTTCGTGCAATAAAGCAGGACATTTTACTATTGTTTCTTAAATAACTATAAAAAAATTCTTATTTCGTCTTTAGTAAAGTAAAAGTGCATTACATAGTGTTTGCACATGATTCAATGCTCAGATTAGAGATTTGAGAGAAATATTTACTCCCCTTAATGGTCACAGAATCTACTGTTACAACGTGTATGCATGAGTAAATATAATGACAGCTACGTATGTTTAACTAGAAATTTTAATTGAAATAAATCGCAAATAATAGTAAATTTACCAGATACGTTGGAAGCGGTGCTGGATGATGGTGGGCACGATACAATTTTGGGGTTTGTCCACTTCAATCGTCTTGTCATGTGGGAACTAGTTGTGGGAACATTATTATGATCTGGTGACGAACGAGCCAAAATGCAGTTTATCTGTGACCGATCTAAGAAAATACATTATTGTTAATTAGATATTCACTAGACCTACAATCTCTTTAATAGAGAACGGGGGCGTAGAACTGAATTTTTGTCACATCCAACAATTTTATACTTGTACATTGAACACACTTTTATGGGTAGCTTCCATATTCAGTGAAAAAACAGTACTATATTTGTATGAAAAAGTTTTGTTACGAGAGAATAGATTAGAATAAAATAAAATAGAAAGCGCAGTCCTCAACAGTCATCCCCAGAGTTTCATTATGATGAATTGTATGAAACTACAGTATGAAAACAACTACAAAAATGCGCCTTTTAAAAAAATTATGATGGAAAAATTAAAAATAGCAGATGCCATTGAAAACTTAAAAAGATAACTATAAATATTGTGATAAAATTCCTACTGATGTGGGAACGAAAAAATATAAGCCTGAAACAGAATAATAAATAATACTTACCCAAGGTTTTAGTTGTACTTGGATGATATAACTGCCTTCGAATAGTTGGTTTGTTCATGTCTAGTAACAGACGTGGAGATTCTTCTAAGAAAACATAGTATAAATTATGATTGATACAAATTTCGTTCGAGACTGTATGAAAGAGCAGTGTGAACGCAAAAAATGTTTTTGTGAATTACCTTTCGAATGTAAAATGGTGGCGCTGGGTATTATTACTATACAGGGTGTTGGACACCTGCAAATTTAATAATTCCCGATTATTTTTTAATGGAATACCGTGTATATCCTTATATTTTTGAACAACGCTTTTAATAAGCTTTCATTTGATATCTTACTTCACATTCCTGAATTCAAGTGTTTTTCAAATATGCGAGATTGAACAAAAAACAATTTAAGCCTTTTACGATGCTTTATTTCCAGGGTTAACAAACAAACGCCGTTAAAGTAATAATTTAAACACTTTAGCAAAACATAAAACCAGGTTTAGAAAATAAAAATGCAGTCATTGTTGATGCAAGAAATAATAAACACGAAAAAAACGAGAAATGTAGAAGTAAATTAATTCCAGTATCAAATGAAATCAGATCTTAAAAAAATACTTACACCAAAATCCTATACGTAATTATGCTAAATATTTCAATATTTTGCCTTCTGTTCGTGGGTATTAAAACTACACAGAGAGAGCTTTGCAAATTTAACCATTTCGACTATTTTAAATAGACCACCATTTCTATCTCTGTATTTTTTAAAAGTCGCCTTTTAATGAGCTTTCTTCTGACATATCATTTCCTACTCCTAAATGCAATCCTTTAAAATTTAATTTCTCCTGCCTTTGACGTTTGCTCGTACCCCGGTCTATTTATAAAAACATTATTAAATTTGCAAATGTTGAGCACCCTGTATAACATTAATACACATTAAAAGCCACCATGTTGCACTCGAATTCATGAATTCATAAAAATAATTTTTTTTGTAACGGCTTCTTTTATTCAATTGTTTTACTTACAGCAGCCTCCTGAAATTCAGCATTATTTTGTATAAAATCGGTAATATCTCGAAAACACTTGACGTTAGACTGAACAGTTTGTATACGCGATTTTTATATAACTGTTAGTTTTACACAGATATCTTCATCCCCCCCTCCCCAACCCCTTGTGCCATACCCTGTATAACAATGTAACATTAAGACATTAAACACAATGTCAAATGAAAAATAATTTTACGCTTACCAATTGTATTGGAAAGTGCTAGAGCACGCGAACGATCTCCATGTGTCAAGCCCTTGGTGGTTTCATGCTTTGGAAAATATAAATGTGGGTAATCCTTGTTATAATTACTATTTTGGACTAAAGACATTATAAGGCGAGACCGACTTCTGAAAATGTTATTGGTTTTAAGAGCATAAATATTTACCATAATATCGTATGACTTACCCTGAATTTTTCGTATTCATTGTCATTTGTTTTAATAAAATGAGTTAAAATCAACTAATCCAAACGATAAAAGAAAATCTGAAATGTTAATTATGAATTTTCATTGTTCACTGTTCGCTGTTAACTGGTGTAGGCCGAGAATTCAAATACACGTTGCACGGCACTGAAAAT
Source organism: Agriotes lineatus (assembly GCA_940337035.1). Lineage (NCBI taxonomy): Eukaryota > Metazoa > Arthropoda > Insecta > Coleoptera > Elateridae > Agriotes > Agriotes lineatus. The sequence continues at coordinate 8,464 of CALNHX010013216.1, forward strand.
TGGCGCCTTTTTGCAGCATGATTATGGTTGTCGATTCCCGAAAATTATGGTGTAAAGTTACACCATGCCGAAAATAGTACTTCGCGTGCCCTTATGTTTCGCGCGTTTTTTTGTAGCTAATGCAGCAGCATGATAGAGGTGTCGATTCCCGAAAATGAATCCCGTGCCCTTGTGTTTCGCGCGTTTTTTTGCAAATGCAGCTGGTAATAATGAGTGGGACGCGATAATCGGCTAACCAACATTCCTGACTGTTATATATAATAATCGGTCCATGGGAATATTGGAAGGCGATCGCGACGTTACCCTAATGAAATTTCTTCACATAGGTGTATCGTAGAGAAAAATTTCAGTAACAAAATTATTTGTACTGACGCTCGTCACAATTTTATTTACACTTTATTGATTTTAAAGTTAAATAATAATCTATTTTCGCTCACCATCAAGAACCTTTCATTTTTAAATGTGAATATGACATATTCTTATAATTGAATTAACTAAAGAAGAAACGAGTAGGAGCAGGCAGCTATTGCATGTGGCAATCGAGAAGAAAAATGATCCTGAGCTATTTAGTTACAATAGCCAATACTACTAATAACATAAAAATAGCTATACTAAAATATTTTTTATAAAATCCTAAATTAAATGTAACTTGAACTACTTACCATAATGTAATATTGAATAATATAAATCAATATAGCCACGTCTCCAATGCGAGTAAGATCAGGTAACATATCAGCATTGTAAGACTTTACATTCTGATAATAAATTACTAAATAAATCGAAGATTTTAAAATCAATTCTAAAAAAATACATAATACTAAAAAATAATAAAGAAAACAATATAAATTTTTAAAATTACCCAGAACAACTAAATTGCATATTCGAATCCATAAATAGAAGTTCTAAATTAAATTACTTGAATAAAAAATAAAAGTCTTCCGAAATAAACAGTACATTTAATGACATTCAATCAAGAAATAAATTGGTAGAATTACCCAAAGCAACTAAATTGCATCGTCGAATTTATAAATTGCAGTTTTAAACAAAATTGCTGTGATACAAAATAAAAAAGTCTCTTATTAAATAATAAACTTCTTCTTCTCTGTCGTATTCTCATGTCTGAGAAGTCGCGATACCATGATTATGTACATTTGTTTATGGTAATAAACTTAATAGCATTCAATAAAACAACTAAAACTAAATATTCTTGTACAAATCCCAACAAAAATGAATAAGAACCCAGGTACCTACAACTTACCATGCTGAATTTATGAATATAAATACAAAGTATAACAAGCTCTAAGAAAAGAAACCAACATAAGTATAACCATAGTTATTATAACCCAAGAAACTAACTCTTAATTAATATAACTTCACCAAGCAAACTAATGAAAGAGGAACTGCCATATTACTCGTAGATGAAGGAAATAAAAACCACCATAACCATATTCTAGGTGGAAGATTAATCGAATTGTTTATTGCAGAAAGGACCTAAGTCAGTTTTTAGGTGTCATGAGTTTGACATACCGGGTGTCTTAAAATGAATTACATCTAGTATGCTTTGAATTTCCCATAATGCAATCTAAAATTTTACTTGAAATTGGCAAGACTGTAAGTCTATGTCAAATCAAGGTTACTAGGTTAGGTTTTGCGTCAGTTTTGACACAGACTGACGCAAAATCTAACCTGCTAACCTCGAATTTGACATAGACTTACAGTCTTGCCAATTTAAAGTAAAATTTTAGATTGCATTATGGGAAATTCAAAGCATACTAGATGTAATTCATTTTGAGACACCCGGTATAAACATACATATAGTTTAAAGGTATCCCGAACAACAATACGCCCTGATAACGTTTCTATTTACTGCTAAAAGAGCTCGTCAGCTGTGACTCAGTACCTTTCTGCACTAAATACTTCTTGTGTAATGTATAGGTTTTTGTCCAACACCTTCTAGTTATAATGCTATTACTGGACCCATTTTAGACCTTTTAAATTGGCCCAGAACCCACTAGTGAGGTAAACACCATAACCAACTAGTGAGGTACAAAACAGGTATTCTCAATTCCGTCTGTGTGTCTGTCTGTCTGTTGGCGCTATAGCTCAAAAACTATTTGTTGGAGGAAGACGATATTTTGCAGGCGGATTATATGTCCACCTGGCATAAAACTGAGGAAAATTTCGGTGAAATATATACAGGGTTGGCAACTTTAAAAAATAAAACTTTGCCTATTTTTGCTTTAACTGAGGAATAGATAATAGTATATTTGGAAATAGCTTAGGCTTTACACTTGACAAAAATGGGACTCAACAGATGCAGGGTAACTGTAAAAAACAAAGATGGACAAAAATAAGCTGTTCAATATAATGCAGTCACTGTGCGCCGATTTTAGGTACAGTTCCGTGGCAGAGTGCGATCGACGGTTGCGATACGCGCGGCATGCTCATTTATCTTTCAAATGCTTTCCGTAAGCGCTGAAATTGAATCCCGTCTAGAATACTTTTTTATTTGCAAATTGATTTAATTTTTAATTACCAAATGTTTTCCTTTATTGCTTCAGTATTATTAGGAACGTTAATATATTTTTACCCCCTGCTGCCTTTGATTTTTCATAATATTTAGTGTTACAACTTCCACTTGCTTTATTTTCAAACGATAAAGTAGTAATTTGAATATAGCTCAGGCTTTATCATTGGCGAAAACGAGACCTAACAGATACCGGTAAACATCACAAATGGGGCAGAATAGTACGGTGTCTTTATAACGCAACAGATACTCGTCTAATCCGAGCATTCCCGTGGCTCAGTTATTCTAGCGACGGACTAGAAACGGGCATCGAAATATTCGCATGTGAGCGCGGACTTCGAATCCCAGCGAACTGTTTTTTTATTTGCAAATTGATCTAATTCGCGCAAGGAGAGTTCTGTGTAAACCCCCCAGGGTGTATTATTATTACAAATAATTTACTCGAGAAAAGACCCCTTTCGGCCTAGCGGTCTCGAGGGTTTTAACTTTGCTCTTGTAATATAACACACTCATACCATAATTAACCATTACAGCTCAGAGAATCTAAAACAAATCATGTATTTGCCGTTGTGCAGTAAGTTAAGAATAGGTAGTAATAGTAAAGAAAGTGACTACTTAAAACGGAGGTGCTTAAAAAAGAGACTTACTCGTAGGACTGTAAAAAGTGACGATAAATACATGAAAAATTTAATAAATCAGGCTCGTGTAAAATAATTCCACAAGAACTACAAAGTAAGTCAGGTAAATGCAAAGACTATTGAGAAACCTTCCAAGTTAGTTTTTAGTGTAATGAGAGTTTTTGTTTGTGAATTTTCGTTTTCATACACGTCCTATGCAATGTGGCTAACAGATGAAAGCTAACAGATGATGAAAAAACAGTAATATTTAAAAATGAAAAAGAAACAAAAAGAGTCAAATCGAAGCAGTTACCAACAAAAACATAACTTATAATACCAACAACTTATGTTATGTTTTCATTGTTTTTCCATTGATTTCATTTATATCCTTATATTTATTTCCTTTTAAGAAATTATTCTCCTTGTTCTATTTTTGTCATTCATTTATTTCCTGCTCGTGACGCCACTGGTTTCGGTTCAGCATCTCATCCCCTACACACAAGAATAATTCTTGTGCCCTACAGGTAGGTCTTTATTTGCACGCCAAACAGACTCAGCTGACGTGTTCAAATATCACAGCGAGTTGATCTTGACCTCTCACTTATAACGCCCGCCGATTCGACCTTCACACGCTATTGTATGCAAATTCGTGTGCGCATATCTTAGAACCATAATTACAATTATAATCTAAAAATTACTACATTCAAATCAGACTTTTACCAAAATTTAAGAAAATAAACCAAAAATAAATTTATTCCAACCTTTTCTTTTTCATAAGCTGCATCTTGATCTGACATGAATGATAATTATTAGCTTATTATTGAGTATTATAAACTCTTCTGAAATACTCAAATCAAGACGATATACAAACCCTGAATGAACTAAAATACCGCCAAATTATTTTATTTTCAAGTGAGATTACGCACTAATAACTAGGCATTATAATGTTTCACAACATTAATAATAGGGTATCCAATTCTAGTCTAAAAGAAAATTTTAATAATCTCAAAAACAGTGCAGATGCAGGTTCGGGTGATATTTATGATGGGAACAGCATAGTTAAACATTTTCTGTAAAGATGTTTACAAATCAATCAAACACTGTGTCAACGGAAAAATTGGTTTTGTGCACACATAATAAGTCATGCCAATAGTAATTTGTACAACTAGTTTTGAAAGTAATACTTATTTTCATGAATTTGCAGTTTGATAACGAGGGCGAAGCTCGAGTTAATCAAGCAAATAAATGAAAAAAAGGACTTCCAAAACGTGTTGTACACGTAATTTTTGTGTATAGTGATCTCTTGGTCGAAATTTAGTCGAAAAGGACTTCGGAATTGACAACTGTCAAATTAACATTTCAATAAAATAGTAAAAGAAGTGTACGTTTTTCACGATTTTTGCGTTAAAAAAAGTGGAACTTTCAATACAATTTTTCGTTAAAAAATACGACTTTTACGATCACTATGCAAAAATATTACACCATTAAAAAAGTTAGAAATTCAGAAAACAACAAACGTTTTAGGCGCATTAATCCAAATCAACCAGCATCAAGACATTATTACGAGTTTAACAGATATTTTTGGGGTATGTCTAGTATTTAAGATAGCTTATTTACTTAGTCATAGATAATTACGTTTCAGGTGGGGAGGTCTTTATTAGAAATTGTTTTACGACGACTAGACGAATTGAAATCTTCTAATAGTACTTTATGTAACTAGTCCTCAAAGCAAGGCTTTAGGGGACGAGTCCGTAATATGAAGATGAGTCCTCTAAAGCCATTTGAGGACGTGTTGCATACAACGTTTTTTTTGTATTAGCTCTCCAAACATTATAATATGAAGTTTCAATTACCATTAACGCGGCATTATATTAGGAGGCCGCGCGAGAATGTATTTTTAGCTCCCCAAACTGCTTACTTTGGAAACTGTCTAGGATCCTCAAAATGGCCATTTAGAGGCCTTGTACTTAAAGTCGTCATGGCAACTAATGTTTGAGTCCGCTAAAATGTCGCCATGACGACTTTAAGTACAAGGCCTCTAAATGGCCATTTTGAGGATCCTAGACAGTTTCCAAAGTAACCAGTTTGGGGAGCAAATACAAAAAAACAGATTTTTTAATCGCCTGTTTGGACAAGATATGCAACAACTAATTTGGCAGAATAATTCTATAAATCAGTATTTACTTTGAGCGATCTTTTGGATGATATGAATGAAAATTGTGAGTTCAATGTTGAATCGAACAATACTATATAGAGTTATAAAAAGTATGGGTTATAAATATAAACTAGTTAATGAGCATAAAATTCTCTGTGAAAAAAAAGATGTTGCAGCTGAAATTAATTTCATTGAAACATATTTACAGTATGAAAATTCTAGTGAAGATATCCAATTCGTGTGCTTGGATGAAACATTGATATATCAAAATGGATCTTTGGTTCGATGCTGGGTGCACTAATCGGATATAAAAAGTAATCCAGCTAAATTCAAAAATGAAGGCAAGCTCTTCATCATTTTACATGCTGGATATAGGAGAGGGCTTATTCTTAAATTCAAAAACAATGCCGAGATTACCATGCCACAATAGATGATAACAGTTTTAGAAATTGGGTGGTTAATCAAGTTATTCCTGCATTAGCTAAGCTTCTAGGGAATGTGTGGTGTTATGGGTAATGCTGCATACCATTCTGTGCAATTAGTCAAAAATCCTCCATTTTCCTGTTAGAATTGCGAAACGCAGGACTGGTTGGTTAACACAATGTGAAATTCGATTCAAAATTAACAAAGAGGGGGATTATGGGATTTAATTAAACCTTTTCGATCAGACAGAAACAAGAACATCTTAATTGATGACATTTTGAGAAAGAACAAGTACGCAGTTCTTAAATTACCGCCAGACCAATGTCAATACAACCCACTTGAAATGGCATGACGGCTTTGTAAGACTTATTAGAATAATTACATAACTTCTACGCACTATCTATAGATCGTGCCCAAAATTTCTGGCTTGAGTCGACAAAATGTTCATCCAATATGTGGAAAAATTTGTTATCAGTAATAATGTATTAAGGGCAAATGGTTTTGCCGCTAAACATGTTTTACGAAAGTTTTTTGTTTTGCTAATGCCACAAGACAAACTAACTTGCTTAAATTCCGAGCCGAACGCGAGGGAATTTGTCCAAGTTGGTTTCGAGGGTCATTGCCTAAAAAAACAACAAATCTTGAGTAAAACATTTTCCGAGCAATATCATGGCCCCCAAATACATTTTGTGGATCATTTCCCATATGTCAGTTCATATTGTATCGGTATTCAATGAATGTGACATTTATACTGATGCACAATGACAGATTAAATGAGGTTTTTAAAATACCACCTTGAAAACCAACATATTTGGTAGTTGCCACGGATACAAGTGGCAAAAAACTGATAAAATCCCAAGAAAAAATTTTGATTTTTTTTCTTACTGTAGACCCCTCTATGGCCAGATTTCGTATTTAGTCGTTCCACGTAGTAAGGGGTGGAATGAACCACATTTCTTGGTGCCATAAATGCTATAAAATGCCTTTTTTCGTGATAAATGCTATATTTTGAATAATGCCATATTTTAATGCTATATTTGAATCAAACCAATATTATGTGGCTAATTTACAACAAAAAGGCTTACAAATTTCAAAATAAACATGCAGAAGTTTTGGAGAGTGCCAGGTACTAAGGTCGATGAACCGGGGCGAGGGTGACCGCTCGTCGCTCGCCTCAACGCTCAGGTTAGTATCCCGTTACGTCCACTCATCAACAACAACTCCGCTTTTTGACTTAAATACTTACCATTTTTATGCTTTATTTTGAAATAAATGCCATTTTATATGCCATATCTTGAAAAAATAAATGCTATTTTGCTATGCTATATTTTGAAAAAATACGGGAATATTTTGACGGACTCTAATAATAAGACATAGTGGGAAAGATTTATTGTAAAAAAACGTATTTCAGCTGACTGGATACTACATATGGGGGGTCGTTCGTTTGAAAACATTCCTCCTTTAATTATTTCGCTCGTGTAAATTGACTCTAATTTAAATTCAGGCGATTCGGATATATAGTCTTTTTATGAAATGTTGGAAGTGGAATGGGGGCTTAATATTATTTAGCATCAAAATTATCGTGAAAATCGTACGACACTCATTAATGACCAATAGAAAAATTAGTTCACGAGCCATAACCAAGACAACAACAAAATTTCTTGGAAATTTTTTGTAGGTAGACATTACTTCTTTTTAGGGTTTGTGTCGTTACGATTTTCTTACCGAATCTGCATTCGAGCATTAATTCATATCCTGAAATTATTTTTCGTGTATTCCAACAACGTCCTAATTTTCCCTCGCGTCCCGCTCGGGCAAATTAATACGACGTTGTTGGAACGCACTCAAAAAATTTCCGGAAAGAATTAATGCTCTTATGAGATTATATGTGAGAATTGCATATAAACAAATAACTCTCAAGGAAAAAAGAGCCCGACGAAGCTTACTGAACTCACCCGAACGACAATGACCAATATGACTGGCCATGCCAAAATCCGGAATGATATATCTGAATCCTGTTAATATACCAGAGGCCTGCGACAAGGGGATGCTTTAGCATGTTTCATTTTCAATATTACAATGGAAAAATAGTACCAGACGACAATTTCTAAAATACATGAACTCTACAAATCAGAAAATGCTAGGATACGCCGATAACGTGGACGTAATCCTCAGAACTCTACGAAGAGGCAAATAAGAGTTTACACGTTTCGCTTCTGCCTCAGGGAATATGGGCCATATGAACAAGCACAAAATCCGATGCGTGAGATGGCGGAAGAAACTTGCGGAGGCCAAGACCAATAAATGGCTGTACTACCAATGATAAATGTAATGACATAATATTAATAAGATGTTTTCTAAATGTGTGATATACATCGTTATTACTGTTTATTTGCAAGAAAAATAAATAATAAATTTTGTTACCCTCAGATCTGCAGTTAAAAAAATTATGAAAGTGTTTACAAAACCTTTTCATTTTGATAATTTGTGAACAAGCAACAGTGTAAAACCATAATTCACAGAAATAGAATTGCTATCTTTAATTCTTTGATCAAGGATATCTTTGATATGAACGATTTTAGGACATATGTTCATTAGAGTTTTTCTCTTAAACTTTATTAAAACCCTTACCAATGTGTAAATCTAAAGTAAATTAATATATACAATTAAATATAGCGTAAATTGTTGTTTAAACAAAAAATATATGTAAGAAAAATAAACTAAAACCCTAAGCTTAAGTAAAATGTTTAAGACAACAAAATAATATAGCCCAATAAATTTAACAACAAAATAAACAGTTTTTAAACTATCTCCGCTAAAGAATAGAATTTCACTAATATTCTAAATACTAAAGATGACTAACAATTTCCTATTAGCTTTGATGTAAACAAAGTAATTTTTACTTAGAAGAAATAAAACGAAACATTCATGAAATATTTTTAAACAAATACAGTAATCCAAATATAAACTCTCATTCCACTTTATAAGTGAACAGAAAATTAAAATTAAGTAAGTAATTAAATTTTAATGGGTCCCGTTGTATCTGATATACAAATCAACTAATAACTACCAAGCTTTAAAATATTAAACAATACACGTTTAAACGGTCCAAAGTTTAAATTGACAATACAGAATTCAATATTAGACAATACATAGAAAATCAATGAGATAAGAATTAATTTAAAACGTGTTAATGCATCAAAATCAAACCATACTAAAATAAGCGTCCCTAACGTTACATAACTAATGCTAATCTCTATAAAGAATTTAAATTTATGTAAATTTAATATAACAAGAAATATAGACATTTTTTTAAAATTTTATACAGAAAATAAAATATAAGGAACCAATATTTCTATATCACAATAACTGAAAAAAAACTAGTAATATAAATATTTTAGATTTAAATTTAAAAAAATCTAAATCCAAAACCTTCCGTTGCACCGATTTTTCCAGACCACGGAGACATTCTAAATATTGCACAAATAGAAGATCTCGTTATCACTGTAAATTTTGTAATAACTGCATTTATGCACACGTATGGAAACGCAACTGCCAATACTGCCAAGACAACAGAAATTTCAGTCGTTGACTTTGCGAATCTATATTTTGCGTACCGCAGTTTTAGTGTTTTGTTCTGTTTTTATAATTACCATATGTTCCTAGTTCACTAGGAGTATAATAATTATTTAGTTTTATTTGAAAAATAGGTTACTTAGGTGTAAAGTTTTCTCAATAAATATTTAATTTCAAGGTTACTTGACAACTTTTTTTAGATTGAGAATATTTGATTTTAACTCAAAATTTCAATAAAATAAAAATATCGATAATTTAAGTATAAAATAATTAGCTACATAGATTCGGCCTGTAAGGCCCAACCTGTGGAAAAGCGCAACTTTTAAAATTTAAGATCCATTAGCTGCGATTATGGCATTATTGTAATTATTTATTATTTTACAGTGATTTCAATCGAAACTGTTCGGAGAACGGCAGTACTACAGTTCTGAAAGCAAATTCAAACTTAAAACTTGAAAATTCTTTTACCCGTAAGTAGGAACCTAAAATCTTACCAGGTTTCCAAAAGAATGGTTAGACTCTCTATAATTATCAGTTTTTTCAATATGCATTAAAATATCTGATTTATTTACCGACATTTTCCCTAATATATGACAGATTACAAGTAAATTTCTTTAGGATTTTAAGGTCATTAACCGGTATAGTATAACAAGTATAGAATTGTCTTTCGTGGTTTCGTCATATTTTGATTGTGTTATGTAATGTAAATATTTACGAACCTCGCATGCCGAACGATGCAGTTTAAAACAATGTGAAAGACAGCTAACAGAAAGGTTTTTTTTAAATACGCTCGGCTGCATACTGGAAATTTCCGTGTTCGATACTTCAGCTTCTAGTTATCAAAGCCAAACTGCATACTTTAGAGCTATGAATTCATTCGATGCATTGTCATTTCAATTAATGTGTGAAGTGCATGTAATAACTAATGTTCATTAACGAGGAGTGTTAACATGACAAAATATTATTACATTTCTGCCCAAACTTTTACGATGTCCGAATAAGTTTTTACAACCTAGTCAACGTTGTGTCGTACTTATAAAATAAACATATATTTTTATTGCTATTGTACTCATTTTTATGACGTGCGTAACGTAGCTACCTAAGCCTCCCCAGCCGTAAAGCGCATAACGTGCGACACTGATCGGCTCAAGAATCGTTAAATTATTACTAAATTTAAGCTTAAAAAAGTGTCCCTGCAAATTTCAAAAGTGGCATCTCTGCAAACAGTCCTGTATACAGTCATGCCTATATCGCCATAAACTTGTGTCTAGCCGAACGCAGTATCCAGCCGCTGCACGAACCTTTTAGTTCCGCGTTTTTGCCACAGTCTGGCTCATTAAGCCGTATACGTATAGCACTATATATGCGGCCGCAAAGTGCACAAGTGTGTACTCACCGATATAT
>CALNHX010013217.1:0-19163 GCA_940337035.1 Agriotes lineatus
AAAAAAAGGGTTAAATATGTATAGGGCATGTAGTACGATAATGTTAACAAGTTAAAAAAATTTAATATACATGGGTCCGCATATGAACCGTTTTGGTGGTAAGGGCGATTTTTTTTGATAATTGAAATAAATAATTTTGTTTAGTTTTTATTACTCTTTACTACAAAACACAATTATCTAAGATATTTAAAATGCCTTCCTTCTATATCGACACAAGAAGTACATCTTCTCAAGAAGAAACGCCGCACCCTTTTAAGAAAACTCGTTTTTGCTCAAATTATTATACAGGTGTTGCGTACTTTAACCTAACGTTCAAAGAGTAAAGTCAGGAGATCTAGAACGCCATGGAATGGGACCCCTCGTTCTACTCATCTTCCATGAAATGTTTTGTGCAGGTGCTCCCTAACAGCAAGCGTAAAATGCAGCGGTGCTCCATCTTGCATAAACCAAAGATTCAATCTCTGCTTTAAAAGTATATCTTATAAACAAAATATTTACCAAAAAATTATGGTAGGGACCTGTTAATTGTGGCAAAACAATCTGTCCCCTAAAATGCCCAGCCAGATAGTGAGACTGAAACACTGTTGATGTCTGTCAACCACTGCTTTGGGATTCTCGTTTGATCAAACGTAGTTATTGTAGAAATTGAAAAATCTCATATTGAGTGGATGCGGCCTCGTCAGTCAAAAGGAAATCCAGGTGTTCAACAGCTTCTTGTAAAAATCACTGACAGAATATCATGCTTGCTGGGCAGTCAGTGTAAGAGTAAGGGCTTGTACCTGTTGAATATGGTACCGATATAGAAGTTGACGATGGAGAGTTCTCTAAACAGATTATACTTACACCCACTTTAGCTCAAATACTTCTTTCAAAATTTTCATCCACTAAAGTCAAAATCTTATCTTCCACTTCAGATGTAGACAGTGAGCTAGGTCGTAAGCATTTTTTCAAAGGAATCAGTCTCTGTTAGCCGTTACTAATATTTTCCAAACATTACATGGAAAGACAGTTGACTATTGGGAAAAGCTTTGCCATAAAGGCGACGTGTTTTCAAGGCATTTCCATTAGCACGGCGATAAATGAAAACCACATGGGTCTTTTCAGCTTTTGAATAAAGATACGATAATTTTAATCAATATTAATTAAACCGCACTATTCAGAAGAACAAAATTAAGAATATCTAATAACACAATAAATTTTCAGCTATCAGAACCCTGATAAATTAAATACATAAAATAATTTATTTAAGCTATTGAAGAGAAAAAGCACTTTTATCGTAATATGGTTGATGTGTGGCCCCTTTATACCAAACTTTTTGATCTTATTAAATACCGTCTAAATATTTAATCTTATTTTTCAACATTTTATGATAAAAAAAATATAACTCAAATATATAGCGTGTTTGCTGATTGAGTTTAACATATGTATGATGACCCAAAAATTTTGGAACTGTATTTTCATAATTGGAAGATCATTCCTGTTTGCACTGAAACTTATTTTGCCCATAATTTTAATTCAGTTAAAATCAACTGCTCCTTGATAACTCAGCAATAACTTTTTCGGTTTTATGTGAAGTACTATAATTATTAAAGATATGGCAAAAGATCCTTAGGAAAAGTTGCTGGAAATGTTCTCAAGTACTAGTATGTAAAATTTGAAAAAAGATTGGTTGTTTGAGAAAATACAGTAGGCATATGAAAATAGTAAACTTTTTATTTCCAATTTACCGTACTGCGGTATTTTAAATTAAGTGATCTTTTTCAAACTTTCCATTCGAGTTGCTGAGAACATTGTCAACAACTTTTCTTAATAAACTTTTGCCATATTTTTAATCAGTAAGTATAGTACTTCCACAAAACCGAATTGGTGAATTATCAAGGAGTACACGATTTCAACTGAACTATTGCAAAAGTTTATTTAGAAAAGTTGTCTGTAATGTTCTCAGCAACTCAAATGCAAAGTATGAAAACGATCATTTAATTTAAAGTACTGCAGTATGATAAATTGGAAATACTTAGTTTACATGTTCATATGCCTACTGTGTCTTCTCAAACATAACCAATCTTTTTCAATTTTTGCATACGAGTACCTGAGAACGCTTCTAGCAACTTTCCTTAATACATTTTTGCCATATCTTTAATAAGTTTAGTACTCTAAATAAAACCGAAAAAGTGATTGCTGAGTTATTAAGGAGTACATGATTTCAACTGAATTAAAATTATTTTCAAAATAAGTTTCAGGGCAAGCAGGGACTATGTACCAATTATGAAAACACAATTCCAAAATTTTTGGGCCATTATAAGTATGTTAAACTCAATCGGGGAACACGCTGTATGGAAATATGAAATATGATAATCACTTTATTAAAATAAATGTGAACTAATTAAGTATGTAAAAATAATTTAATATTTTGTTATTTCTTTCAGATCCAACAGCTTTTTGGTTCGGATGGCCCGGGGTTAGTACCAGCTCCTAGCAATCTATCTTCTCAAAACAAATTACGAGTTTTATCTCTGTTTGACGGAATTGGAACTGGTATGTAATCATTTTTCTCTATGCTTTCGATTTTATGATTAAATTAAAAAAATGTCCTAGATTCCTATACTGGGTGTACTTTTTTACCCCATGGATACTGGGGGGACATTGTATTACAAAAAGCAGTCAAAATCTTTTGCACAGTTTTTGCTTCTAAAATACAGCGTGTTCTGTTTTTAACTAATGTTTGAATTTTGCTTATAAAAATAGAACGTTTGGATGGATTTAGATGATTTTCGGTATGACACTTCAAACAGTTATAAATCAGATTTTGATATGATGTTGGTTATTATTAGTGGACTATCTCTTGTGTCAGAATCTTCGGCGTTCCAGAGATACCTAATGAAGACACAGATAACATTGTGGCAAAACTGTGTAATAAAAAACTGGGGTTAAACATTTTGCCTGCACACATCGATTGCAGTCATCGCCTCCCTGGTCGGGATGGCGTACATCGGCCCATTATAGTCAAATTTATTAGCCGCAATACAAAACACTCTGTTTATACAAATAAGAAAAAGTTAAAAGGCACAAGAATAGTTATTAGGGAGGACCTTACTAAAACTAGGGTGGATCTACTCAAAGAAGCTGCAAAAAAATATGGTGTGAAGTGTGTGTGGACGAATAACGGAAATGTATTTGCTAAAGCAGGCAGTGCAATTAAACGGATACGTAACTACCTGGATTTGGTTTGAATTTGTGTACAATACATAAAATTTCTGTTGTTGCGATTAAAATAATCTTTAATTTTACACGTCTGGCTGCACATGTTTATCATTGCAGACTTTTTTTTTTTTTTTTTTGTTGACATCGGCAACGTGGTTGTCACCTGACCTCTTGACTCTGTCAATAATCAAATATAACAAGTTTATATAGGTACTATAATTTGATAGCGACTGAACAGTTAACGAACTGTTTGTAGTTTACTCTGTGATTACTTGTTTTCTTTCTTCTATTAAACTTTAATTAATTATTGTTTTAATAATTTCGTAGGTTTCTTTCGAAAGAATAGTTACCTACCCAGTATTAGTTGCAGGGGTTTGTTAATTGTTTTGTTGGGATTACTATTTTTGTCTATCATTAAGAAAATAATAGTCCAATGAATTTAACAATATCGCACTTAAATATTCGTACCCTGCTATTAAAGTTTACAGATTTTAAGACGCTTCTCGCCAATGGGGATTACGACATTGTTGCAGTGAGTGAAATCTGGTTAACTCAAAATATTTCTGACGATGCGGTCTATATACCTGGTTATATTTTTTAGAAGTACTAGGGGAGGAGGCGTTGGTATGTATGTTAAAAATACTTTGCACGCTCAACGCGTGAATGTCATTGATAACGAATCTCTTGAACAGTTATGGTTAATCATCAAAACTCAACAAATCTCGCTTGGTATTGGAGTTATCTATAGACCTCCCAATAAAAGTATCAATAGTTTCTTTGAAGTGCTGGAGGAAACCTTATCCTACATGATATCTACATGCCAAGAAATAGTTTGCTTCGGTGATTTCAATATCAATATGTTATCAAACAGTGCTAATGCAAACGAATTACAATCTCTTCTAGATACTTATAATATTTTTCAAGTTATAGATGAGGCAACGAGAAATATGCCAATGACATCCACGCTAATTGACTTAATTTTAACCTCAAATAAAGAACTGATTACGAATCATGGTGTAGATCATGACTTAATTTTCTGCAATGTTTCCATTAACCGTCCTAAACTTTTGCCTGTATTCAAAACTTATAGAGATTTTTCTAAATTTAATCATGCTGAATTTGAGAGGGACTTACAGTCTTTACCGCTTTACCTTTTGATGGATATGCCTGATATTAATTCTAAACTCACCTTCCTAATTAGTCATATCACTAATTTGTTTAACATTCATGCTCCAATAACATCTGCTCGTTTTTCAAAAAGAAACTGTCCATGGGTCACAGAAACTCTCAAGTTTATGATGTCTCTTAGAGATAAAGCCTATAAACGTTACAAGAAAACAAAGAAGGTTGCCCACTTTAATTATTACAAATCCTTAAGAAATCTTGTTACTACATCCTGCAGGAATGAGAGAAAAGCTTATCTTGAGTATAGACTGCGTCACAAGGACTCGAAGGGTCTGTGGAAAGAACTAAGAGACATGGACATTTACAACAAATCCAAACAAAAACAAATTCCTCCCGAACTTTTTTGTGTTAATGAAATTAACCAATCATTTATTTATTCCAATCTAGCAGTTAATTTAAATTTTAAGAAACTCTTGCTTTTTATCTAAATAATAAAAAGCAGGGGATTAGTTCTGAATTTAAATTTAGTACCGTCACTGAAGAAGAAATCTATAAAATCATATGTAGTATTAAATCCTTGTCATCTGGTGTTGATAATATTAATATCAGGATGATAAAACTTTGCACCCCGCTAATTTTGCAGTACATAACACACATTATCAACTTTTGTCTTGTTAACAATGTTTTTCCATCGCAATGGAAAAGCGCTAAAGTAATTCCTTTGCCTAAAGTAAATCAACCAAATGAATTAAAAGATCTCAGACCTATAAGTTTATTATGTAGCATGTCAAAACTTTTAGAAAAGGTCATTGACTTTCAAATTCGAGCATTTTTTAATAACTTTAACTTATTTCCAAAACTGCAGTCGGGCTTTAGAAGAGGCTATAGCTGCACAACCGCTCTTTTAAACATTACCGACGATATATTCAAAGCTATCGACGCTGGAATGTTAGCGGTTTTGATCTTAGTAGACTACTCAAAGGCCTTCGACACTATCAATCATGAGATTCTCAGTGCTATACTAACATACTTAAATTTTAGTAATGATGCCTCTAAATTAATTCAGAATTACTTGAACAATCGATCACAATTTGTAATTCTAGGCAACTAATGTTCTGAACTTCTTAAAGTCAATACCGGAGTCCCCCAAGGCTCAATACTAGGGCCCTTGTTGTTCATAATATATACAAGTAATTTAGCTCACTCATTGGTTCATGGCAAATCACATACATATGCAGACGATACTCAATTATTCTATTCGTTTAACGTTAATCATATGGACACTGCAATTGACAATATTAACAAAGACCTTAAAAATGTTAACAAAGCATCCGAAAGCCACTGTTTGAATTTAAATTCGAAAAAAACTGTAGTAATGTTGTTCGGCAGGAATAAAGATAGAGATGAGTATCACCAGAAAATAAATATAAAGGTTGGTGATGCCATACTACCACTGAAAGATGTTACTCGTAATATTGGCTTGCAAATCGATAGTCAACTGAGATTCAAACAGCACGTAGATATTTGCATCGGAAAAGCGTATGCAAATTTAAAAATCCTCTATTCAAATAGACACATTTTAAACGTCTGAACTAAAGCTATTCTTGCAGAGCCCTGGTCTTAACCCAGTTTAATTTTTGTGACGCAGTCTATGGACCATGTTTAGATAAAAAAACAGCGAGAAGGATACAGATTCTTCAAAATGCTTGTATTCGGTAAATTTATGGCATTAGAAAGTTTGATCGTGTGACGCATAAATTAAAAGAATTAAACTGGTTAAATATGTCTGATCGCAGACATCTGCATGCTTCTGTTTTATACCATAAAATCATATTAAGCCATACGCCACCTTACCTTTACAACAAAATTACTTTTAGAACAGACGGTCATACACTTAATCTCAGACACAGGGGTTTGCTCACTGTACCAATGCACAAGACTGTGATTTTTGAACGGTCCTTTACTTATAATATAACTAAAATGTACAATGCATTACCCAATTTTTTAAAGAATCTTTCAGTCCACAAATTTAAGTGCGAATTTCAAAAAATCTTAATGAATGGACATTGTTAACACCTACATTTCGTCACAAACATAGTACCAATATTTTTGTAGTTGGTTATGGTATATGCAACCATGTATTACATTTAAAAGTTAGGTTTATTATATAATTCACTCGTATATTTTTTTTTACTTTTATTTTAAATAAATATATTTTTGCAGTTGTTTTGGGGTAACTGAACTTCGCCTCGAGGTTGACTTGTTCTTTTTTTTTATGTAGCAAATGTATTTTTATTGTTATATTTGCAAGTCAATAGAGACATTATTATTATTATTATTATTATGATATAGATAAAAAACGTAAATCTGGGTGACTGCATGATGTTTTCTTAGAAACAATCTATCTGTCCTGTATGCCGAGAAACAAATGATTACAAGCTAAGCTTTAATTGCAGCAGCAATTCTTTTACAGTTGTCAAACTTTTTAATCATACCTATTAAATAATGCATAACACTACATACCGTGTTAAATCGGCAGAAGTACCAATGCTACATTCAACGGTTTACTAATTACGGGTTTTTGTAAACAAAGTTTCCATTACTTTTAATAGGATATTATTACAGACAACAATTACTTATTATGCCAGTTGGTTGCATTTGTTAAAACTACGAACATAAGTACATTTCATTTAATAATAAGGAGAATTTATTATTGCCTTTCTGAATGAGCACAAACGCAGCGTTTAACGCACCCTTAGAAACTGATTTTCGGAGGTCACAACCCAATGCAAGTTCAGGTGGCATTTGTGCCAGGAAGATATACACGCATGTCACACTAACGCGCAAAATTTTAAATGCGGCATGCGAGCTACAGCTGGTTAAGAATAATACACAAATTTTGAGGAGTTGAGTTAAATTTTTAGCATAGAATAAACCCTTGTACTTAGGAAAATAGTGGTAAAATTGAGTATCAATTGTACATTTGTGAATGGAATTAATAATATTTTCTATCAAATTGTTTTTTGGCATTTGTTTCTCAGATTGTACACTTGGTTGCATTGAAATCGACTACACATAATTTTTGGATGTGTAAACTTGTCCTTGCAGTTACCTAGTTACTCGAAGTGCCAACTAATAATAACTAGGTAGGTATATTAAGTAAAGCCTATTTATGCTAAAAAAGAAAGTGAAAAAAACGTTAACTTGACTTTTTAGGTGTAGTCGATTTCAATGAAACCAAGTGTACCAGATGACTTACACCAGTGTATAGTATCATACTGAATATTATTCAAATCGATCCAAGCATTCAATTGTTATACCCAAAATTGAAACGTGCATTGAAAAATTAAACACACTATATTTTGGGAAACTATGGTTCTGAAGCAAAAACCTTAGAGGAGTTTTTGACTTGCTTTTATATTGCAATGTACATCCAGAAGCCATACAGAAACACCCTGTATGTTAAATTTGCTTTGTGTAAATTGATACAATATACAGCCAGTTCCCTGAATGAGTTTAACATACAGTGTGTCTGCAGAATGAGTTCACATAAGGTGTAAATAATAAAAAATATTTGACTTAGAAGCTGATATTCTAGGAATCGCTCCTGCTTGTTTTCAAACTAATATTTTGTGAGAATCAATCAAATTAATTAATATACAGGGTGTTTTTCAAATCGATTTTTAAAAAATGGACAAGAGTAAACTACCTTTATTAGAAGAGATAACAAAAAAAAGTATTAAGAAAAGTTGTTTAGAATTAAGAGTGATGGTAGAGTTTCAATTGTCAGACACATCGGCCTACTTAGATTTTTTAATTTTTTATACCAACATGCCTTTTATCATAGCTGTAGGAAGCACTCAATTATTTTTTAACATCTTAGTTTATGAACCAATTAGAGTGCCTCCTACAGCACTATAAAAAGTATGTTGGTAAAAAACCAAAAAATATTTAAAAAAATTAAACTAGGTTGATTTGTCTAATTGATACTCTACCATCACTTTTAATTCTAAACAACTTTTCTTAATACTTGTTTTGGTTATCTCTTCTAATAAAGGTAGTTTCCTCTTGGAATTTTTTAAAAATCGATTTGAAAAACACCCTTTATATTAATTAATTTGATTGATTTTTTCAAAATTATGGTTTGAGAACAAGCATGAGCGAATCCTAGAATAGCAGCTTTTAAGTCAAATATTTTGTATTATTTACACCTTATGTGAACTCAATCCGCGGACACACTGTATGTGTGATGACCCAAACATTTTGGAATTGTATTTTCATAAATGGGAGATTGTTCCTACTTGCTCTAAAACTTATTTTGCCCATAATTTCAACTCAGTTGAAATCAAGTGCTTCTATAATTATTAAAAATATGACAAAAGTGTATTAAGGAAAATTGCTGGAAATGTTCTCAAATACTAGTAGGCAAAATTGAAAAATACTGGTTATTATATTTGAAAAAACACAGTAGGCATATGAAAATAGTACATTACGTTTTTCCGATTTACCATACTGCAGTATTTTAAATTAAGCGATCTTTTTCAAACTTAGCATTCAAGTTGCTGAGAACATTGCTGACAACTTTTCTTAATAAACTTCTGCAATATTTTTAATAATTATAGTACTTTACACAAAACCGAAAAAGTTATTGCTGAATTATCTAGAAGTACTTACTTGATTTCACTGGAAATATTGCTAAAGGTTATTAAGAAAAATTGTCGGCAATGTTCTCAGCAACTTGAACGCAAAGTTTGAAAAAGATCTCTTAATTTAAAATGCTTATAACCAATCTTTTTAAAAAATGTATACTAGTAGGTACTTGAGAACATTTCCAGCAACTTTTCTTAACCCATTAGGACGCGCGCGTGGGTAAAAAATACCCCAGCGCTGAAAAAAATTTAATAAAATCTAAAACCTTTTTTGCACACGCTTCCGCTCCTAGGTACCTCTTGAGTAGACTCTCCAAAGTACAAATGCATCGTATTTATGCTTTTGATATCAGTTACAATCTAGCTGTAACGGGATAATATGTTATGGGGTAAATTTTACCCACGCGCATGTCGACTTTAAAAGTCGTGAAAAGTGAATAATTAGAAATAATAATGGAAACACGTCCTTTTACTTCAAAATGGGCATTTAAACAACCTCTGGCAGAAGCCGATTTGGAAAAGATTGTAGATGAAATGTCACACACTGAAGATCATGTACCGTCAAATGATGATTCAGAAATAGATGAAAACATGTGAATTTTAAGAAATAAAAAGGAATTTTAATATATATAATATTATTATTTTGCTCTTAATGATCCATTAATATGTTTTACTACTACATAGTGCAATATTAATTTCTTTACACAGCAATTTCATTGATAATATGTTATGGAGTAAATTTTATCTCGCGCGCGTCCATACGACACAAATTAGCACGCGCGTCCTGACGAGTTAATAAGCTTTTGCCATGTTTTTAATATATAGTACACACATCACAAAAGTCTAGGGATAAATTTTTTTATACAAAACTGTAAAGTAAATCGTTTTTTTTTGAGGTGATCTGCTGATAATAAATTAACACAGCACTTTTACAACATTCGAAATTAAAAATTTAATTTACAATAAAAAAGACAATCTGTTTTAATGAAACTTATTAACAACACGTTGATTTTATACAATCACAAGAAAATTAAATACCAGCTCTTAAAGTATTCATTAATTAAATTAAGTAGAAAGTATTGCCTCCTCTTTGGTTCAAAACGGCTCTGCATCTTCTAGGCATTGATAAAATTAAATTATTTATTGCATCTTGTGGTAACTGTTGCCAGTGTCTTACAAGGGTATCACAAAGTTGAAACCGAGTATGAATTTTACCCAATTCACTTTCAACGCTTCTTCCCAACATGTCCCACACATGCTCAATAACGTTTAAGTCTGGGGACTGCGCAGGCCATGATAAAACAAAAATATTTTTTTCTTCAAGCCACTCGGTAACCGTACCTGCAACATGTGGGGTGGCATTATCATGCATCAGTGTGAACTTAGGTCCAACAGCACCTGGGAATGGAAGCACTATAGGCCGCACTACCCTATTTAAGTACTCATCAGCATTCATAAACCCCTCAAGAAAAACGACATCTGTTTTTCTGCCAATGCAGATACCACCCCACATCATTACGGTACCTCCTTTGTAAGAATGGACCTCCTGAACACATCTGAGCCTTTCCAAGTTACCAGGTTGCCTCCACACTCTAACTCGTCAACTGTCAGGGTGTATTCTAAAACGAGATTTATCTGTGAACAAAACCGTAGACCACTGCTCTTCTGTCCACAGAATATGCTCTTCAGCCCATTCTAGTCTGCGTGCTCAATTACCATATCAAATTGGCGGGGCTCTTATTGGACGTCGGGCGTGCAGATCAGCCTCGTGCAATCGATTTCTAATTGTTTGAGAGCATACAGTTACATTACGAGTTGCCCGAAGCTGTGAAACCAATTGTTTAGCCGTAATTGTTGGTCGTCGTCTAGCTTCCAAAGTTAAGTAGCAATCTTGAACTGCCGTGGTAATGCGTCCACGACCTGGATGTTGTTTGCTAGGATCTCCGGATGCCCTATATTTACGCCACAATCTGCTAATAACACTTTGAGAGGTGTTTAAAGCTGCTGGGACATCAACTTGTCTTCGGCCAGCTTCTAGCATACCTGCAGCTCTATTCATTTCAGCTAAACTTAAATATTGACGTTGTTCATTATCTTCCATAATAACAACACCAATAAAACTTAAAACACCCCAAAATAAACTTAAAGCACCCAACTGTAAATTATGATTAAATCATTCCCCAACAACATTGGAATTGCTTTATTTTCAGTTGAATTGACAATTAAGCATTTGCATTTGTTTATTTAGTATTGAAACAATTGCTATCGCTAGCCCAAAGACTAGCACTAACATACTTGATGAATGGCAGAAATATTTGATAACAAAATTAATTTATATCGATAAAAAATGTTATATCCCTAGAATTTTGTGATGTGTGTACTTTACATAAAGCCGAATAAGTTATTGCTGAGTTAACGAGGAGTACTTGATTTCAACTGAATTGAAATTATGGGCAAAATGAGTATCAGAGTAAGCAGGAACGATCTCCCAATTATGAAAATACAATTCGAAAATTTTTGGGTCATACGTTTATTAAATTCAATCGGGGAAGATGCTGTACAATAATAAATAATAATAATAAATGTTATTTGCCGAAATATAAATGTTCATATTAGTATAACATATATGCTTAAGCTACTAAGCTACTTGCGATTGTACTATATTTTTCAATACCTATACCTACATTGGAAAACAAATTGAAGATAATTTGTTACAGGTAGAAAAAAAAACATACAATTGTGGTAACTATACCCTTTAAAAATAATGAAAAACATCCAATTAAAAATATCCTACAAAACTCATCATTGGAGGTCCTGTATTTACAAATCATAAGAAATCTTATACTAACAGTCAGTGCTTCTTTATAATGTTTTAATACAATTCAATTTTTAATCAATCTGAATGTGTTAAAACAATCTCAGTCCCCATATCCGTACCTACAACTACACAACCTCAACAGGCAAATGTCACAGTTTCACACAGAGGCATATCCAGCTCAAAACGGAAAAGGGGCAACTTTCTGAATTCAACCTTTTTCATGGGGGAGGGGGTGCTATGCAATAATATACAATTACAAAAGGAAGGACAGTGAACAACATTTATTTTAAAAAAAAAATGGAACAGTAATTTATGAGAATTAGTTGCAAAATTTTCTAACTAGAGCTTCCACTAATTGCTCCTTGTTTGTGAAAACCCATTGGTGATGAATACTTTGCTTGGCTAATTTACTTAACCTATTTGCACCACTAGTGCTTCTTAGCAATGTTTTAATTCGACGAAGGGTGCTAAATAAACGCTGTATAGTGCTTGTTGTGCAGGGCTGTGAAAAAAATATCAGCAGCGCCTTTCTAATAGTCGGGAAAAAGAATTCTCTCTTTTTTAAAATCTCAATGATATCTGGCGCTTCCTGTACCTTATTCCACATTTTGAACCACAATTCCCTTTCTCCTTCAATGCCATCGAAATTGTAAAATGTTGAACAAGATTAAGTACTTTCATTCCATTCTTCCAAAGAAACATCTCTCATGTTACTCGGCTGGAAATATGTCAATGAAGATGCAGCCGATTTGTCTGCAGAGAATCCGACTTCTAAAGATGATATGATGGAATCCAAGTAAGGAATTATTGGAGACCTTCTTCAAAATTCAGATTAATGCACGGCTGGAGGGTTGCTTCTACACTTTTGTCGGCCAGCAACTCGAGTTAGCGGTGATATCTACATTCAAATGCTTCAAAACGTCAGCTGTGACATTCTCTGTATCTTTCCGATGATCTCTTAGCATGTCGAGAATACTTTGAATGTGCTGGTTGCCTTTGACTATGTTTAATATCTTCAATTGAAGTGTATTTGCTATGAGTTCCAGTATAGTGGAAAACTTTGCTATTAATGCTACTGACACAACAACTGAAGATCTGCACTCCGCTGGATGCATTTGATAATGCATTTTTTTTTTGCTGCATTTTCTTCCTTTGCTAATGTCTCTAATGAATCAACAATATCAACTAAGTGATCCTTAAAAGCACGGATGCTCTTGTACTTCTCTGACCATCCTGTTTTCCATTTTTTTAGGAATGTTAGCAATAAACTTGCGTCGTAAAATGGACTCGGGATAACATTTAAGGCTTTCACGACAACGTGTAGCTTGTGCAAGGAGCAATGGAAGTACAAGGCTTGTTTGTTCTTTTGCCTCAAAACCGCCTGCACACCCCTTTCCTTCCCAGACATGGTGGAACATCAGTCGAAGCCTAACCACACACACTTATCAGGCTTTACAGAGCCTAAAAATTCTTCTTTGATTTCCTTATATTTTTTTCTATTTTATTTTAAATTTTATCCAGCTTGGAAGGGGGGGCGGCTGCCCCCACTTGCCCCTCCATAGATACGCCCTTGGTTGCCCACATCTCATCATCATCATCATCATCACTGGTGCTACAGCCCTGTAAGAGCCTCGACCTTCTCAATCGTCTTCCGCCATTCCGGTCAATTTTGAGCTCTTGTCTTCCAGTTGGGGGCACCGATAGTTCTTGCATCTTGTGTTATACCGTCAACCCACCTAAGCCTTGGCCTGCCTCGTTTTCTACTCCCTACCGGTTCAGTACTGAACACTTTTTTTATAGGGTTCATATCATTAGCTCGGACCACATGTCCTGCCCAGCGCAATCGGTTCAGTTTGACAACCGTAACAATGTCTCTTCCATTGACTTTATTCTTGTACAGGTTATATAATTCAAAATTGTATCTGCGCCTCCATGATCCATTTTCGTGTACCGGTCCAAAAATTTTAGGTAGTACTTTCTGTTCAAAGATGTGTAGGGAGTTCTCATCCGCTTTGGAGATGGTCCATGTCTCCGATCCGTATGTTAACACAGGGATTATTAGGGTCCTGTACATTCTCAGTTTTGCTATTTGTGTAAGTCGTTTATTAGAGAGATGCTTGGACAGGCCATAGTAGCATTTATTAGCGATTAATATATGCCGTTTAATTTCCTTCGAGACGTCATTATTTGGATTGACTTGTGTGCCTAGATATAGATGAATTCCTTGACTGTTTTAAAGTTGTTATCGGCGACTAGGTTTTGTCCTGCATGACCGGCTCTAGTTCGTGACGTTGTTGGCATGTACTTTGTCTTTGCTACATTTATTTGTAGTCTCATATTTTCTGCTGCAGTTGCTAGGTCTGAAACAGTTTCTACAGACTTTCTAGTCATTCTTGTTATTATGTCGACGTCATCTGCGTATGCCAGAATCTGTGCTGACTTAGCAAAAGTCGTTCCTCTGGTTTCAAGGTTTGCATCCCTAATGATCTTTTCCAAGGCTATATTAAATAGTTGACACGCTAGTGCGTTTCCCTGTCGTAGTCCCTTACAGATCTCAAATGGTTCTGATATGTTGTTTTGGATTTTAACTGCAGACTAGGCATATTAGTTTCTCTGGAACCCCTTGTTCGTTCATAGCTTCAAAGAGGTTTGGCCTAAGTATGTTGTCATATGCGGCTTTAAAATTGACGAAGAGATGATGCATATCTATGTTAAATTCTCTAGACTTTTCGAAGATTTGACGTAGGGCAAATATCTGATTTATAGTTGAGCGGTTCAGTCTGAATCCTGACTGGTATTGTCCGAGGTAGGCTTCAGAATATGGTTTTAGTCTCTCATTTAGTATGTTTGATAGTATCTTGTAGGACGTGTTGAAAAGAGTTATTCACTTATAATTTTTACAATCTAGTTGATCTCATTCTGTTATATTTCTTATTATGTGTATGTTGTCTGTTGTTTGTTTTCCTTGTCTGTACACTGCTTGTTTATCGGCTAGCTTATGTAGTGTATTGGTTTCTTTTGTAGAATCTTCGTATACATTTTAAATACTGCAGAGGAAAGGCAGATGGCTCTGTAGTTTTTACATTTTCCTGTTTCTCTTTTTTTGTAGAATAATTATGTTGTTTTCCCAATCCTCTGGTATCCATTCATCTTTCCATGCTTTCTTAAATATTTCATGTATCCATATCTTCCCTTTAGGGCCCATGAATTTTATCATCTCTGCCTCGACACTATCTGCTCCCCCTGCCTTGCCTAGTTTAAGTGTACCAATTGCCTCTTCTACATCCTTCATTTCGATATCTATTGCATTTTCTTGTTGTTCCTCATCTGTATCTTCGTATTCATCTTGCTCTTCCTGTTGGTTTCGGTTTTCTTCAAATTTTTCCTTGTAGTATTCTTTCCATACTTGTAGGATTTCTGTTGTTTCCGTTTTTAACTCATTGTTGACGCGAAGCAACACAAATGCTGGATTGCCAGTACGTAGAAGTCAGAAAGTGCTTCTCATATTTTGTAATCTGGAAGCGATACCGTACTACACCTGTCCTCCTCAAATAAAGCGACACTGGTGCTAGTGATATATAAGTGCACTAAACAACAAAATTGCAAATATAACGGGTTCATAGTGACTTCCACCAAAAGTTTTTAATTGAGATAGCTGACGCCTTCTAGATATTAAATATGCAAACGACATGGGCAAACGTTGTCCGTTATATATGAATCGGCAACGTATTGTGTGTATTTGTTTTGAAAGTCACAACAAACCTACTATAGGTATATTATATATATATATATATATATATATCCTGATATTTTTTGGATAACCCGAGATCCACTAGAAAAAAACACTATTCTAAAAAAAATTATTAGAAGGAAAGTATCAAAAGTGCATTATTATCATAGACATCAAAACAGGGGTAACAATTTTTTCATTTTACCTATACACAATATATACCATAAGGTGAGATCTTGGGCTGTATTGCAGTGGTTATTGCTCTCTCTAAATGATGATAATTTAATTTTAAATAAATAACTAGAGCTACCAAAGCAAATATTTTTAGTTTGGGTTCGTCAAAGAACTAATGAATTAACTAAGTCTCTCAGGGATAATTAAAAATGAGCTGTATAGTAAACTCAAGTTTAAATAAATGATCGTAAGCCCCTACTTGTGATTTAATCTACCTGCAATTTAAATTTTGTTGGTTAAAACTCACGGCAGACATGAGCTCTTACTCAAGGTATGGGTTCACAGTTAGTTTTTGAAATTTATTTGTACGCCACTGGAGCGTAGGTCAAATGCAAACTAATATGCTTCACTCGAGCTAATCTGTCACAAATTTACGTTATGAAAATTTATCAAGTGCTGGTCGTTCAGTGTTTTTTCAATATTAATTACAACTCAGTGAGCAGATCTAACAGGTAATTTTAAATTCTCCCGCTTAATTGAAGCGTCAGTAGCTCGTCTTTTGTTTTTTAAGCGAAAAACACAACTTCGTTGTTTCTCAAATCGACGCTGCAGAGTCCTAACTTCACTCCTACATTTTCCAATTATCAGATCTAGGCTAACTGAAGGTTTGAAAATGCCTGGAATCAGCTTTGGAGCAGCTTTCTTTATGTGTCCGGTAAGTTTCACGTCCGTAGCATTTAAATTGGCTTCATAAACTGACCTTATAATTTGACGCAGGCAGCGCGTTGATGCTCGAAAGGGTCGAACTGGGCCAAATCTTTTGCGGGGGCGCCTGGAACGAAGTGCCATGCATGGAGGAGCTGGATGGGGTTGCCGGTGATGTGGTCTCGTGCCTAGGATCCCCTCACGATGCCTGTAATTGCTGGTATGAAGCTGGATCTCTGGTGCGAGAGTCGCTCGGAAGCCGATGATGAAAATTTCACAAACTCAGGGAAAATTATGACTTCATTTCCCCGGATGCACTGAATTTTACTCGTCACAATGGTGCTATTTTTTTTAATGTATTTTGATATTTAATAGTGAAAATCTTAAATTAACTGGAGATGCAAAAACCAAGCTGTCAGCAATAATTTATTCAATTGTTAATTTTTTTTAAAATTCGTTATAAACAAATGCACATCAAATTCATAAAACGGATATTCGAACTTATTCAACTTAGGTACTTTTTACAATTAAAATGCTTAAATCTAAAAACTTTTACAATAGTAACTTATTTACTAAATTGTCCTATAATTTTGCAATTAATGTCTTTCGATATTTCTCGCACTGCACTCTTTTAACAGTCCTTTCGCATATCAGTTGCACTGATTAATTATTCATTACGCCCACTTCTTTTTTTAATAACTTTGGTGTTCAAATAAATGTCCATTTCATTTTGCACTTTTAAGTCAATTCACTATTTGGATTCCAACTAATCTTGAATATTGATGATCCATTCTTTTATTAATTGCCTTAGATCTGTTATAATTTGTGCTCGTTGCACTTTTCTCTTAGCATTCTGCTTTATTACCATATTATAATACGCTCAAAGAGAATTTTTTATTAATGAGTTATGACTTGCAAATACACTCGACAAGCTTGTAATAATTATTTTCATAATCGATTCATTCTTAATTGGATTGGCTTTGACATTTCACCATCCCCTCTATTATTTTAAATTAATTAAATATTGTGTGAATCCATTCTGTCCGGTTTTTGAGCTCTGCCTTTTTCCTTATGTTATGAAATTAATTTACTTATTACTGGCATTGCTTTTGCAAATATGATTACTACTTCAAGTCTGATTTATTTTACTTATTGCAATTAGATACCATCTCCCATTCTGAGCTTTTATGAATTATTCATTACTTTGCAATGCTCACAGAGGTGGGATTCAGGGTTTAAAACCATTGCATGTATTCCCCCAAATTTTTGATGATTAAAATGACTATGCATGAGCTTTCCGTGGTATCATACGTTGATTTGAATGCGTCGTTATTTTAATTATCACAAATTTCCATTGCAGTATATATTTAAACATTTAGTAAAGATGTGATCTACCAGTGCTGCCAAGTCTGCTAATATAAATATTACAGTTTTATATTACCACCAAACCACCATCCATCCATCCTAGCAGTGGCGAATTTAAACGTATAAACTCGTGAAGTACATGTAAATATTCTTCATTAATTGTGTTTTATTGTTCTTTGTTCTCCCTTTATTTTTACTAAATAATACAGTATCTGATTGAATACCTGTATTTTCTACAAAGCCGTAGAGGTGATTGCTTTTATTTAAATGATATTACTAATATCAATTCCACAGACCTCCCGAGAATACGAGTATTCGATCATACCTCACAAATTATCATAAAAAAACTTTTCTGAAAAATAAAATCATTGAAAAATGAATTGAATTTTAAGTATATCTGGTCATATAAAGGTAACATTTACATCAGTTATGAAGATAATACGGATGCAATTAAGATACAAAATGAGAGATATTGAAAAACTGCAAGTTAATAAAACAGGTGGTAAATAGGTTTCTATCAGCATAACAGATAATTCACCAAAAAATAACAATAACTTTAGTATCTATTATCAAAATGTGCGTGGATTACAAACACAAATTAAATCATTTCTATATGAATGTAGATCAGTGATTCCCAAAGTGGTCGATATCGACCCCTTGGGGTCGATATCGATCTCTTAGGGGTCGATAAATTCGGTGCATAAAAATGGGGGTCGAAGGCATTTGAAAATCGACCCCCAAACAGGCCGTTATTTAAATCTTTCAATATCAACTTATCGTATGTTAACCTAATGGTAAAGTATATAAGTACTAATTAACACTTCACAAAATTAAATTTAAGTAGATTAAATTGTAATTAGCTAGGTTCGTCTCAACACACTGCTGGTACACGAGTTTGGACATGTACAGGACGAATGCATGTTGAATCAACTTTTTTGCACACCCGAACTTGCTTTGTTCAATGCGATTGGAAAAGTGTCATTTAATTTACCCTTGTTTACAAATAGCATCAACTCCAAAACATCAGATCTTATCAAATTATGGAAAACCGGTGATTTTCAAAGATGCTATAAGCAAGTAAAAGAAAGAGTTACAGTGGGGGGTCTATGGTATCAACTATTTTTGGGAAGGTGCTTTGGCCCAAAAAAGTTTGGGAACCACTGATTTAGATGAATGTGACTTCGAGTTAATTGTGCTAGTAGAAACTTGGTTACATGATGGAATTTTTTCTAGTGAACGTTTTACAGATAAATACAAGGTTTACAGAAAAGATAGGGACTACGAACTAACAAAACAAACAAGAGGTGGTGGTATACTAATAGCGATTTCCTCACATATTTCATTGGAAAAAATAAAAATCCAATATGACAGTTTAACTTGTGACTTACTTAGTACA
>CALNHX010013218.1:0-19153 GCA_940337035.1 Agriotes lineatus
CACCATACAACAGCAATCATGAAGATATCTGCCACAACCAAATAGTAACTTCAATCAGCAACGTTTTCCATATATCTTAAACCCTCGATGTCAACATTCAACTCCTTGGTATAAGTGAATAACACAACATTCGTCTACTTCAAAGTCGTTTATATTTATAAATTATACAATCAACCGTATCGTATAATTTATAGGTAATTTCTTAATAAACGTATATTTTCCTTTAAAGAAAAAATACTTATTTTTTTTCATTTTCGATCACCGCTTATTCCCAAGCTTCCAGCTTAGTTACTCAAATTACGCCGTTACCATTTAAAAAATAATTTTTACAATATTAGAAATATCAAGAATAATATTAATATTTAATACTACTTCTTATTTTAAAGTCGTCCTTTATAAAACTATTTGTATATGCCCTTATTTACGTACTAGTCCACCTGCCATCACAAAGATGAAAATAAAATAAAGTTTTTCACAGAAAACTATAATTTCAGTCTCAAAACTAATTCTAATTAACTTTGCAACTCCCATTTACTAATTAAATTCAAATTATATTATTGTAACTGATCTTGTTTTATTATTTATCTATTTATTCCAAATAAGGTATCATTACAATAGCTAAACAAATAAAATCTGGAAAAATACTCCAAAATAAATTTTCTAGTCAAATAGAAGTGATTGCCTAAATTTATAACTAACCTTCGTCAAATGGCAAACATTAATTCTCAAAGAAAGAAGTAGCAGTATCAGTAAGATCATTTTTAGGCAAAAAATTAGCGAAAGAAAAACTGTGTGTCCACAAAAACGAGCTACCCGTTCACTCTCAAAAATTAAATGTTAAGACGAAATAATGCAAACGTCGAAAGTATGATGAATATTCTCTAAGTGTATGGTTTACATAAAATTTTCATGTACATAATAGAATTAAAATATGTATATCTAAAAACCTGTACAATTGCGTCAAATATTACCAATTAAGGAATTTCATCAATAATTATAAATCTTTGGTTTATTGGTCAGTGTTGTTCAATGAGAAAATATAAATTTGTAATGTCCCTATTAATAATAATATAAACACGCAGATCTACCTATGTATCTAGAATGCTACGAAGTTAGTTGTAGTCACCTACGCCATCTAGCGTGAGAGTAGCTAACTAATTACAGTGTTCTATAACTAATTACAATTTTCTATAAATAATTTTTATAAATTAACGTAGAAATGAACGTCGCCTTCTACTCGCAATTCTCAGTTAAAGAATTATAAATTAATGTAAAATGTATAATTTAATAAAAGATATTCAAGTTAGTACTGAAACGCGAATAACAAACTTAAGAAGCCATCGCTCCGGAACGCGGCAAAGCTTATTTTGCTTTTATATAAACAACGAATTTGGGAAGGGATTCTTGACTAAATTTATAATAATTTAAAAGCAGATATACTTCAAGTACAATACGCAAATTGTAACTCATTTGCACTTCATATAAACACATGGTGCCTACAGGTTAAGTTGAGCCATAAGCCACTGAAGTAATCTGACTTGTTTGGCCCACGATCGAGCTTGCCTTATTCCGAGCCATCTAACGGCAATCGCACGAACTTTACTGCTACAGAATGCTGTCTGTGGGTTCTTTTCCTCTTAATGTGGTTAAACATATTATTTAATGTCACCAACTCGTAGAATTATGGAACGACTATGTATTCCTTTTAATACAACAACTGATTCCAATATCAATGTAGACAGACTGATGAATTTGTCTAAGAAGGATGTTGCAAAAGGAAGACCAGACATCTAGAAGAGAGATAGTAAAAGAACAAATATTGAAGGTAGTCAAAAATCCCTTGCCGTAGAAATAGTTGAAAGTGGTACCTTTCCTTCCCACCTTACGACGGGCTTGTTAAGCTATAGTTAATAATAGTGTTAATAGTACTATTATACTAGTATATAAGTCATTGGCGTAACTATCGGGGGGGCCAGGGGGTCCAGGCCCTCCCCAGACTGCCGTTTGGCCCACCCCAGAAAAATAGAAGTTAAAAACATTTAAAAATTTGCTTTTTTATTAACCTATTTCAACAAAGGGGGTTGTTATTGACCCTCACACGTTTTTAAATTCTTTGGTTTTATTACCTTTTTTGGCTTAAAAAACATAGTATGAATACCATATGTTGGACGGATAACTCTAGTCAATAATAATATGAAAGAGAAAACATTATTAGTGCACAAATGCAGTTTAGTTTTGCTAATAATTAACGTTGCAAGGACTGTTTTCGTCGGAATATTTTTTTTTAGTTTCTTTTATGTTTTCTATAAATAAAGAGTCAATTTATGTGCATAGAAAAAGACAATTGCAATTATTTCATTTGCGGGTAAGTACAATGAGCTGGAAACTTGAGTGCATCACCAACTATTCCCTGTGCACATATAGCTATCTATTATAGGCTCATCCAGTTTAGACTTACGGTGACTTGCTACTTGGATATTTGGCTTGCCTAAAGAGTTCAGTTTATCGCTTTGAAGAGTACGATCCAGAATTTTATGTTTAATAGGGTTTCATGTAGCAAAATAATTTTGGGTGCTTGAATTTTCAGCCCAAGATAGAACAAAGAGAAATGGAAATAACAATTAAGAGGATATTGATATTTTCAAGAAAGTATTTGTCTTGACCATACGGATAATAAAATGAAAATTATGTAAATGGAAACCAAGTGATGTTTTCCAATAAAATCTGTTTCTCATGGATTAGTATTTTTTACCGTCAACGTCATTGATTTGCAAGAGGTAATCTATACGTTTTTATGTTGTTGATGAACCGAGAAATAATTTATTGATATGCTACTTAAAAATATAGTATTACGAGGGTAGTACCCATAATTTCTGCAAACCAATAGATCAAGTACACCATGGAAATCAAAATTGCCATGAAACAAATGTTTGTTGTTTTTTAGATTAACAGTTCAAATTTAGTTTTGATAATTGCACCAGTTATTATACAGTTAATTTTGAAATAAGTGAAATAATTAATTTAACGAGAGAAAATTTTTGAGCCATTATTTACCATACCTTTATAAATCCCATCTCCGAACAAAAGCTTTATATGACTTCGTGCTACTTTTGGTGACCAAGCGCCTTCGCATTGCTGGTTTAATAAATTGTATGTTTAACGATTTTCAGTTAGCGATGATTTTCGCGAAGGAGGGCCAATTTCAGTTCGTTAAATTAACATAGACGCTGTGCGAAGAATGATTCAGGAGGACAATCGAGTCACATATAGAATTATTAAAAACATCTTGGACATTGGCATGACTGCAATAAACAAGATTTTACATAATCATTTGTGTGTAATAAAAGTATGTTGTGGTTGGATACCACACAGTTTAACAGAAACACAACAACAGCATGTGGAATGGTATAAGAAATATGATGAAGGTAGATCTAAAGCAGTTTACATTATAACTGGTGACAAAAGCTGGATATATGCATTTGAACCCGAATCTAAGCGGCAGTCTGCACAATAAGTGTTTCTAACAGATCCTAACCTAGTTTTAGTAAAGCTATCTCGAAGAGTTGGTAAAAAAATGATTACTTGCTTCCTTTCATAGGACCTATCACAACTGTTGTGCTTGAAAATAAATGTACGGTTACCGCAGAATGGCACACAACAGTATGACTGCCAGACGTTATTCAAAAAGCTGGGTTAGAGTACTAAGAAAAGTGAGATCTTTCTGCACCATGACAATGCTTCTAGTCATACCGCATATCAAACAAAATAATGTTTATTAGAGACTTCCGGGTTAATATTTAGTTATGCTCATACAATCCCGACCTAGCATCTTCCGATTACTTTCTATTTCCTCCATTACAGGATAAAATGCGTGGTGTGCGATTTGGAACTCTCAAAAATACCGTGGAAAGCTTCAAAAACTTTGTTTCTCAAGCGACTCGAGAAGAGTGGAATTTGTTTTGAAAATTGGTGTTACCGAATGCGTAAATGTTTCGAGTTTAAGGGCAAACATTTTGTGAAAAAATAATTTTAAAAAAATGTTGACTACACATATTTGTTTTATTAGATTGCAGAAATTTATGGGGTTATCTTCGTATAACAGCGTCAAAAAACAAGCAAATAAATTTATCCGAAAAAGTTATATATGTACGTAAATTCATGTCTTCATAGGTATCGACGATGGTTGATTGGGGGGCCTGGCCCTCCCCAGCCAAAAATCCTAGTTACGCGAATGATATAAGTGATCCTTCAAAGCACAACAAAGAATAATTAGATTTAGAAGACTAATCCGCTATCGTAATAGTATAAACTCTGATGCTTGAAACAACCAAATATATAATACACCCAAACTAATATATAAAAACCTTGAAAATTTTTTGCACAAACTCATAAAGCTAAAGAAGGAAAAGATCAAAAACAAGAAAAAATAATAAGACCATTAATTAGATATTACAGGATTACTTTGTTCTTTTCTAAACAGCTTGATCAAAAATAAATTTAATCCAACATTGAGGTCGCAAACTTCTTTATCAATAAGTACCTTAAAAATAAATTACGTTGTTATTCTCGAGGCAATTTATTTAAAATTTTAAAAATCTAGATAGTCCATTCATAAATCAATGATAATAAAATTAAGAGTTTAATTCTAATATATTAGTACAAATTATATATAAAGCTGTATAGGGTCTTCTCGCCTTTAATAAAATTTAAACCTTTTTACTTAAATACTAAAATAATTTCATCAATTAAAGAAATATAAGACACAAGAAAAAACTTCTAATTTTAAACTTCAGCGGTGAAACAATATATGTAATATTTCTACCGAATTTATATTGTCTAAAATACAACGTACACTTTCATTGTAAAATTAAAAGTTATACTATGTAATATCTGCAACCTCATTTACCTTGCGGTGTAGAGGCTGGTGCACTTAATTTGGTGCCCAACTATGAATGGTCTCACCGAGCCCGATCCCAATCGCCAAGGCTGTGGAAAAATTCCGGCCCCCGTGGGATTCGAACCGAGGAATTGCTTAATGAAAGCCTAGCGGGCTTCATAAAATTAAAAGTTAGTTTGTATAAATTACTTTAAGCTTAAAAATCTCCTTAATCTCCTATATTATGCTATGATTATTAAGCTATTAAAGTACAAAAATCTGGTATGATACACGAAAACAACTTCCTTTTACAGTGATCTTAAAAGTATCCAAAAATTTGATTTGAAATTTTTAAGCATTTGTCAAAAATTTTCAAAAATTACAAATTCTATAAAAACGGTACAAAATAGAGCGTTAGTTGAAGAGACAAATTTTCTCTAGAATTTTAAGCTAAATTCAAAAATGTAATAATATACCGGGTGTTCTACTTAAAATAGGAGTTAATAAAAAAAATTGAAAAAAAAAACAAAAGAAACCCATTTTAGAAGTATTCAACTAGAAAATCACCTATTTCACATCAATACACATTAAAAATCTGGTATGATACACGCACACAACTTCCTTTTACAGTGATCTTATAATTAGCTAAAAATTTGATTTTAAATTTTTAAGCATTTGTAAAAAAATTTCAAAAATTACAAATTCTGCAAAAACGGTACAAAATACAGCGTTAGTTGAAGAGACAAATTTTCACTAAAATTTTAAGCTAAATTCAAAAATGTAATAATATACCGGGTGTTTTATTTAAAATAGGAGTTAATAAAAAATATGTAAAAAAACAAAAGAAACCCATTTTAGACGTATTCAACTGGAAAATCACCTATCTCACAGCAATACACATTAAAAATGTAATAAAAATGTGAAGTTTTTGAAAATATCGAAAAAAAACTGAAAAATCACAAGAGTAAACACCTACTTCCGGTTATGCGATTTTCATAAAAACCTTGCTGTCGCATCTACATAGTACATAAAACTTATATATGAAGTTTCAACGCCATACCTCTTTTCACTTTTGATATATTCTGTTCACAGACAGACACACAGACACACACAGCCATACACGCACACACACAGACAGATCAATGAAAAAAAATATGTTTTTTGGGTTCAGGGGACTTTAAAACGTGAAGATCTGTTGAAAATTCAATTTCGAATTTTTGGGGTGAATCCAATACTTCCTTTATTGTAAAACGAAGTAAAAATAAATATTTAATTGCCAGTTCGAGTCCACCCACCGTGGCAATTGTAGCCAGTGTGTGCTGTTTATTCGTGATTTTGTTTGTGAATTGAAAGTCATTTTCAATATGTTATAAAGTTTGTTTTCATTGTCAATTATTCTGTAGAACGTTTCCTGAAGATGGCATACGCCGAAAACGTTCGGGAATTAAAAAAAATGGATCAAGACGAAATCTATAGTTTTATTTATATTATAAAATGGTCCACGACAACGATTTTCGCATTATTAATAAAAATAAATAAATAAACACGTCAAACAAACAGCAGACACATATAAAATTTAAGCTATTACTAAATAAAACATGAAAAAATAAGAAGCCAGTCTTCATATTAAAATAATTATTTGGTATTCCAAGAAATTCTGACTAACTATAATCAAATATTTTATGATATACCCCACCAAATGAAACTGGTTAATAATAAATACTAAATGTAGACAACTAAGGAAGATTTCATATAGAAAAAAAATCTCTAAGATATAAACTGTATAGCCTTAATATTATAATTTAGTATAAGCTTAGAAAATTCATTCCCAAAAATAATACCAAACCCAATAACAACTAAGGCTATTATCTTCATAAGATCAGGAAAATAAATAAAGTACGAAGTAGGAAACATAACTCAAATTAATATCCTTCCTCGGAATACAACTAAAACAATTAATACATTATTAAACCATTATCGCTAATATGGTGCAAGCTAGAACAATTAAAAACACTAAATAAAGTATAGTAACTAAGGCGAACAGAATAACAGACAGTTAAACCTGTAGAAAAACATTAAATAACATAAATAAATAAATTTAAATATCTTCTTGATAAAACTTCTAAAATAAGATGCTTTGAATAAGATCTAAAGAGGGTAGTCCATATAGAGAAAAAATAGAAATATTAAAAAAACAACACGTTAATGGCATTTGATTAGTAATACCCCCATATAAGAAATATCTTCGCAATTACCCAAATTATGAATTACACATCCATCGCATATAAAAAAATTAAACCTTGAATAAAGCAAGAGTCAGTAAATGAAGAAAGGTAAGCTACATCCACCTAAAGTCAGAATTCTCATTATCAAACCAGGCTGTCTTAAAATATATAAAGCAATAATTTTCTTTAAATCAAATTCACAATTATCCCCTAGATCAGTCATAATAAATACCATAATATTATCGCCTAAAGCAAAATTAAATCGAATTTAAGAATTAACGTCGCCATTTAGTTTAGTTATAATTTTAGCATATTTTTGCATCACATTCTGCAACAAAATTAAAATGGTAAGAATAATAATTTTAACAAAACTACCTGTGCAGTTATTGCTAAAATAAATATCGATTTCATTGATATATTTAAAAATTCAAGTATTGAATCAATCAACCATATATGGGTGCATCAGTATGTTGATATAATGTACCTAATTGTCATTATATCGTTTCTATTATATTATCAATAAACATCATCGTTCACTTTCACAATGTGCACTAATTATAGCCGTATTCTATAGATATACCTTGTTTTCGTGGGGAGCAGTACGTTTGATTCGGTATTTTCACTTCCGTATTTTCGCCCCATTACGTTAAATAAAACCACAATATTTGTGAAATTGGAAGATTTTTATTAGCACTGTTTAATAGTAGAACAAAATTATATAATTTGATTAAATACTACGCGACTCCCTTCGAATATTCAAATACTTTCCCTCCTTTTCGAGAAAAATAAGTGTTGCTGTCAGGAAACATGAATTTTGTTATGTGGTATTATTGTTGAAGGCGTCGATACTTATGACATATTTAATAATAACACAATAAATTCACAAAACTGCAATGATTGTCCAAACAAAACTTTGAGTAAAGAGCATAAAACATATGTAAACTTACAACAGTTTTATAAAATTTGGATATTTCTAGAGGTAACTGCAGAAGTTGCGGACACGTTTGCACCTGTGCAGTTGACCAGGTGAAGCGTGACTATCACTGTATAGTATTAGAGGAACCAGGCCATACTTGATGCGTTGCACCACATGTAGTTATGCCAACTTTTTAAACTAAGATAATAATTACAAGGTGTGCGAGTGGGGTTTTATTACCCATAAGGGTCTCACAGAAATAAAATAAATTACAGTACAGAGAAAAGAATAATATTATTCAATTACTCATGCACAATTAACTATTACATACAGACAACTTTAGATTAAATAAAATATTGATTATATGAATAGATAA
Organism: Agriotes lineatus; assembly: GCA_940337035.1. Lineage (NCBI taxonomy): Eukaryota > Metazoa > Arthropoda > Insecta > Coleoptera > Elateridae > Agriotes > Agriotes lineatus. Next base: position 8,394 of record CALNHX010013218.1, read on the forward strand.
ATATAGAGAATACGTCGATATATCAAGAATAAAGTCCATCTTAAACATCGACAAGCTTTTAGCAGATTTGCATATAAACTAGGTATCATTTCTATATTATTAGATTTACGCTTGAGAAGCATTATGCTGCTTTAATTTACAAAACAGTATTTGATTATATACCTAATCGTAAACATCTCTTCTGCCTACCACCATGAAAAACTGAAAAATCGTAAGAGTAAACACCATACTTCCGGTTATACGATTTTCTTCAAAAGCTTGCTGTCGCATCTAGATAGTATACAAAACTTATATATGAAACTTTAAACGTCATAGCTCTTTTCGTTTTTGAGATATTCTGTTCACATGCAGATACACAAACAGACCAATGAACAAAAACATGGGACTCTAAAACGTGAAGATCTGCTGAAAACTCAATTTCGAATTTTTGGGGTGAATACAATACTTCCTTTATTGCAAACGGAAGTAAAAATTTGTAATTCTGTGTATCTAGATTAAATAATACTTTTTGGTCTAAAACACGACACGAACTAGTGATGTTTTGTGCTCCTTAGATAAAAAAAAACTGTTTTTTGAATTATCTCTTTTCAGTACAGCCTTAGAACGCCAAATATCAAATTCTGCCCGATGCGGTTTGCGACTAAAATTATTAGGACGTTTGTTGGAATTACTCAATTAAAAAAAAGGCATTTTATGTTACTGCCACTCCATAAGGGGCTCTCAGCACCCAATAAAAAAAAATCAACCGATTTGGCTTCTTGCAGTTTTTGTGCGAGCTGGAAAAGGCTCGAAATTGCCGATTTACGGATAGTCGTAACTGTCGGGCTCCCCTTTCAATGTGGAAATGGCCTTTAATTAAATTTAATGACGGTGTCATTTCTTGTAAATCAGATGCCGAATTCCCGCTGCTGAAACGGAACTTAAAACGACTTTGAAGTTGTTTACATAAGTTATAAGCTGATGTGTTTTTTTATAGTATTGTAGATGCAAACTGAAGAGCGTCGTCTCAAAAATATGGAGTTTAAAACCGTTTATTCGCAGACGTTTTATAATATTACCTAGGCCGTTTAATTGCATTAAATAAGCAACTTACTCATGTTGTAAACTGTATTACAGTGTGACTAAAATATGTAAATGTGCCTAGACAATCAGTAGCAGTTAAGGTGTTCCACTCCGCTAGAACTAGCAGCTCTACAACTTTTAGAGCTTTTGGTTGTAGATTGAAAAATGTGGGTTCGATTCCCACAGACTCCAAAAAAACCACAAAAATCTAGCGCCGAGCCCACTGCAGTTTCCCAATTCGGATTTGCAGGCCGTGTCTTCTTAATTGCCAAATCTTCTAAAAGAGGAAAGGGCGATGTCTCGGCAGTGGACATATTGCAAGAAGGCTCAGAGGTCTATATAATAATTGCTAGCAATAAAATTCAACGGTTCGCTGTATGCTATTTTTTATTTCAAAATATAATGCAGTAGTAGAATGAAGACAATTTGTCGACAACTAATTTTGATTCTAAAATCGAAGTTAGATGTATCTCAATCATTGAAGAAACATTAACAATTTGGGAAAACGTTTCTTTGCAATCTCATTCATCCGTTAAATGGCAAGAAAAGGTTTGTTACTTGTGAACGATCTTCTGAAGAATCAACTCTGTAAATTTTAAGTCACAAGTGCTAAATATATCACCGACACAATACCACGGGCAGAACGTCCAGAAGATAAAGTAAATATGACGTTAAGCCGACGACCATAATACTAATTGCTGGTATAAATTCGACAATATAAACATGGAACGTGCTTAGGGAACGCATGGATTAGGCAAAAGAAATGAAAATGGCGAACCTTTGTCAGTACCAAAACTTACTTATGGGTCAAAACTTGTTTTCTTACAAACTATGCGTACGATAACACGCGCCACACATACCCACCATCAAATAGACCTATTGTTTTAGCAAAAGAAGAAGAAACTATTAAACATGGGGACGCCGTTTGCTACAACGCTGTCTCGATCCGAATTTAAAAAGGACCCCCAGATGATGGAAACTGCTCAAATGCATCTTTTCTTCCATTCTGCGCCGTCGGCTGCTCGCTAGAACTGCATTGCTCCAAGGTGCCGGAATCTCTCTCGACTACGATGCTTACGTGGCCCTCCTTGCTGCTTACCTTTCTTCGCTCCGTACTCCCAATGTCGCTGATATTCGTCGTATCTGCTCTCAGGCTTCGTTTGCTGCTCCAAATCGTCCTTGCACTTCTCCAAATCGTGGCTGTGTGTCGAAGTTCGGAGTTTTGCTGCTCTAATCTTGATTATTCACCGATTGCCGGAAACACTGCACATACACAAACTAGCCCCCGTCTTCTTTTTATTCTTTTGGTGCCTCTTCTATCGAAGATTGGATATCATCATTGCCAGCTTTATTTTATTTGCTGCTGCTCTAAAAAGTTCATTGAAGCTGCATCCGAACCATTCTCGGAGATTTCATAAACAGGATATTTTCCTTCTGTTTACACTTCTCCTTCCTTTTATTTTTCCCTGCATTATATTTCGCAGTAATGTGTATTTGTCACTTCTTATGATGTGGCCTAGATATAATAACTTTCTCTTTTTTATGTTGTCTATTACTTCGTATTTTTGCCCCCGTCTGGATAACAATAATACAACCAGTTGAAACTCGAAAGGAGTTTAATTACACGAAGATTTACAACAATTTTATCTGGAAACCAGCACACGACTTTCTACTTGGCTTCGCTTGGGCTAGCTTTTTTTTTCTTTACAAGCGTTGCTTAGTAACCTACTACATTATATTATTTGTGAATACACATACTTGATCTGATCAATTAAATGTTTGTTCTATCGAATTGTCAAATATTGTTGCGATAACCTCATATTTCTTTTATTTCACATAATTTTCACTTTTCTGGTTTTACTAAGCACTGCCAATTGCTGACGTTACAAGTTGCTTTATGCGCTTAGGCATGTTACATAATTTATTCAGTGTATCATTACCCGTAACTGCATTGACCACCAGCCTAGCATGTCGCTGTGAATAAATACTAACTGTACTTTTTCTCTGTGACGCTTCGTTGCCCTTTTTACTAACACAATCTGATTAGCATGTCTTACGTTACTTCCAATATCTGAACATTCATCAAAATTATAGTATCACTTATTATATTAAACTAGCAACCAGTGAGACAAATGTCTCATTTAAAAAACAAAAAAGACCGTTTTGCAAATAGAACGCGTATTCACCACACGTACGTATATGACGTCATTGTTGGTAGTAGGGGTGTTCGATATCACAAACTAAGTATCGAATAACGAATAAAATTCAATATCGAATATTATTCGATATATCGAAATTCGAATAACTATCGAATTATTCGAATAAATTAGTTATTCGAATAACTAATTTATTCGAATAGCTTATTCGGATAACTAATGTATTCGAATAATTTATTGCAATAACTTATTCGAATAACCGATTTATTCGAATAACTAACTAATTCGAATAACTAATTTATTGAAATAATTATTCAATTATTCGAAAATTATAAACTATTGCTCTACACCCCATTTTATTGGATTTTAGTTTTAGATAAATTATTGAACATTCACAAAACTAATGAACAAAACGAACAAAAAAAAACAATTGTGAGCAATAAAAAGTAAGTGATATGTAAAAGTAGGACAATGTTAAAATAATAAAGGTCCATGGTATATTTGCATTTTCTCCTTTGAGAAAGTAGAGATGCAGAAAATAATTTACTGTTCACCTTCGAACACAAACGTAAACTGTAATTTTTGAATAGAATTGGGCATTGATTTATTGCAACGATATTTTAAATTATGGCTAAAGGGATATCCCCACTTCCCCACATCCCCAATTTACGATTCCGACCAATAGGCAATATGTATCATTACTAGAATAAGTTGTTAAAAATCAATTAACAATTTCTAGAAATAGTAATCTTCTGTTTAACGTATTCTATCTGATACCTGATACAAGTTTTCTGACTTATGATGATTAATGGCATTTGCTAAATATAAATAGTAATCATTAGGCAGGCATTTGTTTTGGTATTATTGTAAGGAAAATCGTCTAAAGAACTTTTCAAGCAATGATAATAAACAAAATAAATAATCACGCACATCTAGGCACCCGAATACAGATCATTTATATGTCATAGCCAGCTTGATAAAAAATGAAATTGCTCTGACCATTTTAATTTTAAGTAATTAAAATGTTTACAGTTTGGTATTTATAATGTAGCTTTGTATTCTATGTTTTATTTGCATAAATAAGTATTTATTCCAATAATTTTTTATTCGACATTCGCATAAATTTATTAAAAATAAACTTATTCGAATTATCCAATAAATAATTCTTGGTATGAATTTATTCGAATAAATATTTAACCGGATAAACATTTATCGAATACATTTTTATCCGAATAATTATTTATTCGATATTTCCAATAAATTTATTCGAATAATTCTTTATTCGATAATTCGAATAACTTTTATTTTAATATCGTTATTCGATATATCGAATTATTCGATATATTATTCGAATTATCGATACAAATGCACAGACCTAGTTGGTAGCAAAAAACCAGTCGCATTCGCCTTGATAAAATTTGCCTAGAATCTAACCTAAAAAGTTAGGATTAGGATAATTAAGATAATAATTAGTGTCACGTGACTGAAATTAGGCTCCTGACCTGACATGACCTTTCCAAACATATAACTTTAATAACTTTTTTCTCTATCTCTTACGGTTTGGCTGCTGAAACAGCGTCCCGGACAAGTCTATTATATATATAGATCATAACATTGAATTAAGTTAAATGAAACCCTGCCGATATCGTTTTTCGAAATTATTTGCTATTCTTAGTCTAATTAATTTATAAATTACTTATGAATTATGGTTTATAAATGTATCAATGTTTAATCCTAATAATATTTCTATCTGTAGCGATTAATAAAGTACCAATTCTGTTCATGTTTGATTTCCATGTAACATTGATTTAATAATAATAAAGGAGTCAGAATTGCCATAGATAGCATACCATCTCAATATAGACAACCGTACCTACTTAGGTAATATTACAAACTAGAGATGATGATCGGGGGGGGGGGGGGGGGCGCCGATGATGTTAAAAGAAAGCTAAATGAGCATATACGTCACAATACTCCAGCAACACAACACGTCAACAGAAGTCTAAGAAACATACCGATCGATTTCTGAACAAGCACCAAATATACCGATACGCCAATGTTGGCGTTACTGTAAATCCAGAAATCAAATTTTACTTCAATTGGCAGTTATATTTTGCACCATCTATTAACACAGATAATATGCAATTTAAGTTTAAAAGTATTTTTTGCAATCCTATTTATGTAATGTGGAAATATTACATCATGAAATATTTTTAAAGTAGATAAAAATATTCTACACTCAACAAAGATATCGTTTAACATTTTAGATTTCTCAACAGTCTTTAAATGTCATGCATAAAAATAGAATATCACTCGCTTGCATCTAATATTATTTTCCAGCAGATCTTTGATACAATCCCCAAATAATAAAACAAAATAGAATCAATAACAGCACGTTATACAATATAGTTGATTTCATAAAAATCAAGGTCGTCTGCTTCACGACTACCATTCAGAGTTGCGAGAATTCGCTTTTTTACCATATTTCATTTATAGTCCAAATTCCACCAGAGAAAGTTGTGTCTTTAGATTTCGTTGAATCGCAATGCATATCTTAAGTCATTCCAGTGTTATTGCTTGATAGCGATAGAAAGAATTTGACATTTGAAACCTGCGAAAAGTTCTTCTGAATAATTAAATCGAAAGGAAAGTAAAGCCACGCAAAAGAACTTTTAGACTTTTTCGACGATAATTTCCAACTACAATGAAAAGGTCACCGTTGAATTTAAATGCCAAATTTCGGCATAATTAAGGGATCACGAAGTGGGTTTGCAGACATTTCAAAACTTCTAAAAAAATGCATTTATAAAAAAGTATTTCAAATCAGATTCCGTCATTAGTAATTAAAGGCACGAACAATAAATTACCGGTCCTGGCTAAAGGGTGGATTTTTATATTTCAAATAAAATTGTTTTCCCTTGGTCTGCAAATCAGCAGAATGTTTGGCAGCTGTACTGCGAACGAGTGAAATCCTAGCTATTTAACTCAGCAAATGGACTAAAGACGCTGGAGCTATAGGCTTGGCTTTAAACTTAGTGAACTTCTCATCCCTTCAGTATCACCATTAATGTGACCTAAATTGTAGGACAACTGCGGATTCTGAAAGTCGAAAGACTGTTTTAGTGTAGAAAAATTCGAATTTCTAATTGTATAATGTGGGGAAAACATGTTAACAGTGCGTTTGCTATATTAAGTTGGGTATTAAATGGCATACTTTATGAAGCTATCAGGTCCTTTTCCTTTCGCCATTTTCTGCATTAAAGTATGGCCGTAAATACTAGATTTATGCCCTTTCTGCTTGTTAATGTTCTTCAGCATTAATGACCATAAATTAGCATAAAAAATACATAAACGCTCATTAAAGTTATTTCATTGGTAGAACGCTATATGATACGCTCAATATGGGAATACTGACGCAAATGTAAATAAAAATTACAATTACTTTGATCTACTGCTATTAATACTCGATCGATACACTCACAGTAATAAGATTGAATCAAATGAAAATTACTTCCAGGTTATAGACGCTTCTAATTTGAATCTGAGGTATGCAGTTAGTAAAAAGTAGAATTTATATAAAGCAGCACGCGTGTCCAAAAACCTGAACAATGACAAATAATTCAAGTTTCTAGCCTGCGCTTTCTGAAATTTTTCATAAGCAAACATATAAACAATTGAAACAAAAAACGCGTGATCAATTCGTTTATTCGGAAGATAAAAATCAAGATTCTCTACATACAGAACTAAACTGTGAAGAAACGAGGACAAATCTGAAATCGCTCGATTGATTTTTCAAGTCTCTAAATGGAGGAGATTTTGCGTTGTTAAAGATGGTCTTAGTTGGTCTTAAAAAATATGATAGCTCCATCTTTTATTTCTTTAAATTTATGTATCTATACGAATTTCATATCTTTCTTCAAGCTTTGGACAACAAGCTGATCTGTGTTTATTGATGGCCGATGACAACGGTTCCGCATTCTTTCAAGCTACAATATCTATTAGGTAAGTTATGTACTTAAAACCGTATTTGCAATAGTTGAGGCGTAAATAAAAGTAGTTGAAAGTTGCAGCATTACACCGTGCCAAGTGAGAAGGAAATAAAGTGCATGTGCTTTCGAGATAAGACATGTTAGTTTTTGCATTATTGCAGATTACGTATAACACAATTCTAAAGGGCCCCATAGACGTCGTTCTTTTCTGCCAGTTTTGTCTGCACGGGCAAAACTGTACGGGTAAAAACGAACAACGACTTCAGCCACACACGAACGGATTGTTTCGTTCAGTTTTTCTGATATCGCCGCTTGATCAACTGTTATGGATACTACGACCACGTTGGCAGTGGCGGCGGAAGTGGCTATACAAGTTTCAAAAAGAAAACGTTCAAAATGGGCTTAAGAATGGTTGCTTAGACGAAGGCAATTTTCACACGTAAATCTTTTAAACGAATTAGAACTAGAACCAGGAGACTGGTTTAATTACCTGCGGATGGATAAACAAACATATTTAGAGCTAGGTACTTACCTTAGTAACACCGTTAATTAAAAAGCAAGACCGATTTATGAGACAAAGTATTTCACCACATGAGCCACTGCCACGTTAAGATTTTTAGCAACAGAAAGGAGCTATGAGGACTTACAATTTTCTGTAGCTATAACCATGTCTTGGTAGGCTTTATTTTTTTCCCCTCTGTCAAAGCATTCTTTGGACTTAACTTTCCAAACACACGGATGACTTCTATAGAATGCTATAAACTCAATAATAAATTGTTTATTAAAGTTCTTTAAATCACTCATGGTTTATTATCATTTATTATTAAAGAAACTATTCTACCAGCGAAAACCAACCCGACGGTACTGATTAAAACCGTCCTTCTTAACCGTGGTGACACACACACGCACAGACTTGAACGAGCACGTTCAAAACGGACGGGTTAAAATCAAGCCGCGGCAGATATTTTTGAACGCCAGCAAGAAGGACGGTTTTCGGTCACACACTAACCGTTTTACCCGTACAGTTTTACCCGTGCAGTCAAAACTGCCAGAAAAGAACGATGTCTGTGGGGCCCTTAATAGTATTTGTTTTGGTTGGCTTTGCAGTTCCACCTCAATAAAGTCGATTTTGTATAGTGATCAAAACATTCCGATTGTAATTTTCTAGTTGTCAAGACATATTACTAGAAAATAATGGGAAAAAGGCATTGACGATAGAGGGTGCCATGTTTCTACTAATCGGATTTCTGTTTTGCACTTTCGGACGCTTTCAGCTCAATAAAATCGTCATCCTGTAGCCTGTACTTCCCTAACTTTAGCACGCTATAATCGATAAAAGCATATTATATTCCTGTCATAACTACGATTCCAGTCGTTATGTAGTTGTCTAAATTTTCCTTGACGAACTAATACATGATGATAAAAGGGATGTCGCCATTAGAGGTTGCACGTTTTTTTTGAAAATCAGGTTTGTTTTATGCATTATGAAATTGACATCCGTTATTGCTAAAAGCATATTACATTTCTGAAGTTAGAGCTGTAATGTTAATACAGTTATCTGGATTCTCACCAGATAACTTAGCTGCTAGGAAAAATAATAAACAAGGATGTTGACAATAGAATAATCCTGTTTTGAGCTTGTGGACAGTGGAAACGAACTAAAATCTTTAACGCACTGAATATTACCGATATTTTTTCGAGCTCATCAGTGCTTTTGCAAAAAGCGCGAGTGATTAGCGAGGAGGTGATGATGGTAGAGAGTGCGCATTATCGGTGGGTGTCCACGTGAAATCGCGACGCGATATGCAGCATATTTTCTAAAAATGTTGTTCAGAAACAAGCGCAGAAAAATAATACTACGGGGATTTCGAGATGACTCAGCGGGCGTGCGTTCAACTCTTTCCATATAACAAAGACATCAGCGAGATTCCCCGGTGATATGGTAATTACAAATTTTATTGAAGGGAAGATCTCAAAAACATTTGCCAGGCGCAGGCTTTTGGATACGCTATGACCTATTTAGCAAGAACAAGATATAAATTTGGCGCAGTTATTGTGATATTTTTATTTTTAATACATGCTACAACTAATATAAGAGGGCGGTTATTGAAGAATCTATGATATTTACACGTAATTAATCTAGACAAACTATATATTAAACCCGTGACGTGTACACGTGGCGTTCATGGCATACGTACCAGTACATAATTTTAAATATAATCTTAACACATAAACATGAAAAAAATACGTCAATAAGTCCGAAAATTCATAAGACTGCTCTGTTTCCAAGGGGTTTTCCCTTTTTAGTATCCAGAGTTTATAATTCAATACCCCTTGGATTAAAAACCGTCTCGCTTCAAACATTTAAGCGCAAATAGAAACAGCAATTATTTGTTTCCCAACTTAAGTGAACTCTTATTCTTTTTTTTTAGTTTACAATATATTATTTTCTTGCTACAATTTCATGACATTATCACAGAATCTAGTATTAAGTTAGTTTAGGCATTGTGTTTATATTTAGTTTATTTTCTTTACGATTTCAAGGTCTTAGTGGCAGAACAAGAACAACCTAAGAGTTGTTTTTTGAACTAACACCTTGAAATTTTTTCAATTTATGATGTTCGTATTTAATGCATTTTTCCGTTGAGTATGATTGGAAGAATAAAGACCTTTATTATTATTATTATTATTATATACAAGAAAATGTCAATATTATAAGTTCTCAAACTGATTTACTTCAGTACGCTTTGAATTGGGGAAAACTATTTATTTAGATAAAAGCAAGGTGGTGGCTTATCTGTAGCAACAAGCGTTCTACAAAAACGAAGCCCGAAGGGCAAAATCGCCCACCAGAAACTCCAATCACAATCTAGAAGCCCCAATTCATACCAAAGATAATCCAAAGATCTCAAATCCAGAAACTCAAAAATCTAGGAACCCAAGTTCATCACTCCAAATTCATACCTACCAGAAGTACCAGACCAAACCATACGCATAACTGTAGCTAATCTTAAATGTTAACAGTGGCAGACAAAACATCCCTTTTACATTTATCTAGTACTTTAGTAGCTTTTAGAGAAAACTAAGGTAAGTTAAATCGATAGGGCTAACAGTAATAAATAAAGTCAAAAATAGATGCAAAAGTCAAAGTGACCGTAACGACATTTACTAAAAAAATTGGATTTAAAAATGTTTTGCTTTCTGGACACTTCAATCTCAATAAAACCGACTTCATAAACTGTTATCTTGTTGCAATTTTTGCATACGTCCAGACGTAGGAGAGATGGAGATGATATTATACCTCAAGACAGAGAAGATAAAAGGACGTATCTAACCGGTAAAGCAAACCTCTTTCTATGTCCATATTCAAGGGCGCTATACGTATCTCGTACATTGTACATTTAACCAGTTATGTAATGCACGTTCGTGTTAATTGTGAACGTGCAATTTATGTAAGATTTCCTCGGGCGATGAAAAGTGGGTTTCGCTCTAATTTTCTCAGGTTCCACATAAAGGAAGCGGCGCATAAAACCGCGGCAGCTGTAGAAAATTC
>CALNHX010013219.1:0-19121 GCA_940337035.1 Agriotes lineatus
GCCTATTTTGTAAAGACAAACGCTATCTAATACAGTGACCGCCAAAAAGTATGTTATATACGGGAAAATTATTTATTATTGGTTTCTGAAAAAAATTCATTCTTGATACAAGTTTATGCATCTTCTGGAAGTCGTTTTACGATTGTTCTATTTGTCAAGTGACTTAGGGTGTGGCGCAAAATTTAAATAATCTGAAAAAAAATAGAGAAACGGGTCAATTGTAATACTATGGTAAGCCCAAAAAAGTGTTTTTATATACCTAACTCAAAAATTTCGAAAAAACTGCTATTGTAACGTTATTATTTTTGCTTCAAACTTTTCGTATGGCCTTAAAACTAAATTTTGAACACTTTTTCTTAATGCCTTTTTGTATATTTTCGTAATTGACCCGTTTTTCTAAATTTTTTCGAAATATTTAAATTTCCCGCCAAACCGTAAGTCACTTGACAAGTAACAGAGTCGTAAAATGACTTCTAGAGGATGCAAAAACGTTTATCAGGAGTGATATCTTTTGAGAAATCAATTATAAAATTTTGTCGCATATGTATCATACGTTTTGGCGGCAGTGTATAATAAAGTTGAGTAGCAGTTCCAAAATTCCTGCTGATGGATTAGATGAGAACTGTGCCGCCATTGCCGTATGTCGTACTGCTATTATGTTAGGGATCGAACTGGAACATTTTTCAAAACTTTTTTGTGAAGAAAAATTTTTAATTTCTTGGCATAAAAGAGAACAGAGACCAAGTCTTCAATTTATCGGCCAAAACATTAAAGTGCCAAAAATATATAATTATCTAAACATTAACAGAGTAAAAATTAACAATAATAATTACTTAGTACAAGTGTTTGAGATGAATTGCATCCCGTAACTAGCTACACAGCCAGAAAGGAAGAATATAGCTACAGGTTACATTATTATTAATTAAAAGTAATTAACTACTACCTAAATCTAAAAAAATATATTATATATATATATATATATATATATATATATATATATATATATATAACACACAAAATTTACAGAACAATTAAAATATAAATTAAAGGTAAACCTTAAATGGTTCTGTAATTACGTAAGTCCGAGAGATCGAACACCTCAAATCTACTGTAGCAGGACTATTAACATTATTATTAACTAACTGTAATAATTACTACCTAAATATAAAAAAATATATATATAACTAGCTTTTACCCGCGACTTCGTTCGCGCGAGGTTCGTTATTTGTGTATTAAATAATGACTAATTATTTTCTGTCATCCCATCCCATCCCATCCTATCCCCGTCCCCGTCCCTTTCTCCGTCCCCGTCTCCGTACCGTCCCATTCCGTCCTGTCGTCCGTCCGTCCCCGTCCCGTCTCGTCCCGTCCGCCTCTCCCCTTCCATCCCATTCCTTCCCTCCCCTTCCCTTTCCGTCCGTCCCGTCTCGTTCCTTTTCGTCCCGTCCCTTCCTTTTCCGTCCAGTCCCTTCCTGTTCAGTCCCTTCCCGTCCAGTCCCGTACCTTCCCGTCCCGTCCCGTCCCTTCCCCTTCCATCCCATTCCTTCCCTTTGCTTTCCGTATCATCCCGTTCCGCCCCGCCCCGCCCCGTCTCGACCCTTCCCGTCCCGTCCCGTCCCGCCCCTTTCCCTCCCGTCCAGTCCCGTCCCTTCCCGTCCCGTCCCGCCCCTCCCCTTCCATCCCATCCCCTCCCCTTCCATCCCATCCCCTCCCCTTCCATTCCATCCTTTTCCTTCCCTTTCCGTCCCGTCCGTCCCGCCCCGCCCCGACCCGTCCCGCCCCGTCCCGCTTTGCCCCGTCCCGTCCCGTTCCGTCCCTTCCCGTCCAGTCCTGTCCCGCTCAGTCCCGTCCCGTCCAGTCCGTCCCGTTCCGTCCAGTCTAGTCCCGTCCCGTCCCGTTTCTTCCCTTATGTCATGTTCACCGTCTTGGACTTAAAAATAAATGTAATTTTCGCAATCAACGTCCCAAAAAACCTCAATAACGACACCCATATCGATTTTTAGGCTTACTTACCCCATTTCACCCCCTAAGGGGTTGATTTTCGGAAAATCACGAAATACGTGTTTGATTATTTGTTTTTAGGAGTACTCCTACGAAGTTTCAAGTCGAAATGTCTATTTAATATTATTTCTCCATACAAAATTGGAACCCCCATTTTACCCCTTTAGGGGTTGAATTTCGAAATATCCTTCCTTATTCCTTGTATACATCATAAAGGGAACCTCTGTGCAAAATTTCAGCTTTCTAGGTCCAAGGGTTTGGGCTGGGCGTTGATGAATGAGTGAGTCAGTGAGTCAGTCAGGACTTTTAGAAATACAGGGTGTTATTTAAGTACGTGGCCAAACTTCAAGAGGTAATTCTTTGAGTGATTCTAAGACGAAAAGTTTATATAAACATAGGTCCGGTAATGCTTCGTTTTCAAGATACAGGGTGTCAAACTTTTTTTTTTAAATAATTTTTTCGTAAAAATTCCTTTAGCCGATTTTGTTGAAATTTGTCAGTGTTATTTATGCTAGAAAGGGGCTAATTGAGCACTAACTAGATTAAAATTATTAAGTTCAGTGGCGTCCTGGTGGGCACCTTAACCAATATTTTTGACAAAAAAATGGGCGCCACTGACTTCTTTAGAACTTTTTCGCATTCAGCAGCTAAAAATACAACTTTTTTGTCTCTTTATTTTTTTTTGTACTTGCTCCATTTTCGAGAAAAAAAATAAAAATAACTTTATTGCATGTCCATGGACAACAACAAAACATTTTTTAATAATTAATAAAACACAAAAAATATTTTTTAGCTAGCATTAATTTTTATAACAATTTCTAAGACTAGAATAGACTATTGATATGGAAAAAAAAATAACAGGTACACCTCAGTTTTTGATAGTTTGGTAGTTTTAATTTTGTATTATGTTGTCCCAGGGACATGCAATAAAGTGATTTTTATTTTTTTTTCTCAAAAACGAAGCAAGATACGAAAAAAAATAAAGAGACAACAAAGCTGTATTTTTAGCTGTTTAATGCGAAAAAGAATATAAAAGTTCTAAAGAAGTCAGTGGCGCACATTTTTTTGTCAAAAATATTGGTTAAGGTGCCCCCCGGGACGCCACTGAATTTAATAATTTTAATCTAGTTAGGGCTAAATTAGCCCCTTTCTACCATAAATAACACTGACAAATTTCAACAAAATCGGCTGAAGGATTATTAAAATTTTTACGAAAAAATGATTTTTTAAAAAGAGTTTGACGCCCTGTATCTTGAAAACGAAGCATTACCGGACCTATGTTTATATAAACTTTTCGTCTTAGAATCACCCAAAGAATTACCTCTTGAAGTTTGGCCACGTAATTAAATAACACCCTGTATATATAAGATATACAAAATTTACAGAATAATTAAAATTTACATAAGTCCGACAGATGTAAAATCTAAATCTAAAAATATACATAAAATTTAAGAATGCTATCGTAAAGCATTTTTAGTGCTGATTTCAAATATCTAAAAATATACGGGGTGTTCTATTTAAAAAACCAAAGTTGTGTATCACTACGTAAAAATAGGAGGCCATGGCTTAAATTGGTTTACGTCAATTTGTACGTTTTATACTGACATTTAAAATAAAAGAAAGTTATTTTTGATATCTCTATTATTAATGGAGTTACGAGCTGTCTAGCGATCTACAAACACCCTGTATACATAATATATACAAAATTTACAGAATCATTAAAATGTTAATTAAAGGTAAACCCTAAGTGGTTCTGTAATTATCTGGTCCGACAGATTGGGCACCTTGAACCCACTGTAGCTAGCAGGATTGTATGCCTGCGTTGTGCAATACCCGCACAGTAGATGGCCGCCATTGGACAAAACATAATTGCGCCTCCGGCTGCTACATATGATGTAAGCGTCACTTGGGGGCAGGTTCTCACTTGGGGGCAGGTTCTCGTCTGCTTCTGAAAATGTAAGTGTTGTCATTAGATTTTCAAAACATTCTGAATATATTTCTGTAATCGAGTACTTACCGTCATCCGATGCCCCTGAATGGATCTTCCGGCTGAACTTCGTCCGTTTGAAAAGCTTCCACCGAAATAATCATCACTTTAATTTTAATAAAAAAAATTGAAAGTGTGCCTGTTCTAAAATGGAACGTATTGCAGTCGTTAAAAACTGGTGTTACAATATTTAGTGCTCCTGTAGGTGTTCTCAAAACCGCTTTAAGAAATTATGATTCCAAACTAAACAGAAAACGTCCGTGGAATAAAAGTCCGATTAGTATACAGCGTGTATAATATAAACTAGATCAATAGGGATGAAGTTTAAATTCTAATTCGTTTCTCAGACACCCTTTAATATAAGTAAGGCAGTGAAATTTGGCATACGGGTTAGTTGTAGTAATAAGTGCTACGGTCGAACAGAGGTGTCACAAACAGGGGGGGGGGCTGGGTCATTTCCCTTGTAGATTTTTATAATCTTCAATTATTTTGCCAATTTGACTCCATAATATCATTCTGCGATAAAGAATGCATAAGGATGGTGGGTGTTCTTGATTTTTTCTGTATGGCTAGATATTTTACAGAAAAAATCGATTTAAATATTTTTCTACGTCAAAATGATCTCATACATATCTATTAACTTTCGGTTCAGAAAACTGAAAGATAATTGATAACCACTAAGGGCTAACTAATTGCAGTTCTTAAACAATAACTGTTGATAATTTTTCTGTTGGCAATTTTTTTTCGCAATATTTATTTGGACAACCATTATTGTTTAAGAACTATAATAATTAAGTTTTGTTATTAGTTAGTTGTTGTCAACATTAGTTTTTTGAAGCGAAAGTTAATAAATGAGTATAAAACAAAAAAATGTTTTTTTTATATAATTTTGAAGCAGAAAATTACAAAAAAAATCAAGTATACCATTTGTATGCATCTTTTATCGAAGACTCATATTACAGACTGAAATTGGTAAAACAAACAAAGATTATAATAATAATCAATAAAAAATGACCAAGGACATCCCTGGGTTAAATGATTTTAAGTGGAGGCTGTTAGAGATAGTAGGACTTACTAGTAGACTAACCCGTATGCCAAATTTTATTGCCTTACATTAAAAGCAAGCAGCTGCATATTTTGTTTGAAAACTTGTAACTCGTGAAAACTCAATTTAATAGTAGTATTTGCAAGTAGTTTCAACTTCTACGCAACTCTATTTTTATGTATGTATATACGTACATGGTATTAGCTCATATGATTCCTTTGGTAGATGAAAAATGTCTTCATCGACGGGATCGTCTACGAACACGGAAATACATAAAATTTTAATAATACGAAAGTCTTCAGTAGTATTTTATGTGCAGACGCTTCATTAACCGGGGTGTAGTGGAAGAAGGTATGTTGTAAATTATTCTATTTTGAGAAATAGGAAAAATGAAATGTAATGAAGGTACAAACGTGGTTACGGTTAATTTTTTACATTCAGATCGTTTGTGCATATACTCACAAATAAGCCCAAGTTGCGGGTAGGGTTCCGGTGGTAGGATTACGGCAGCGGCCGCGTGTTCCACTAGTGGTGCTGCATCAGAATCCAAATCTTGAAGCGCTTTTTGAATTTTTCGTGCAACAATCGGCGATGATCTAAAGATAAAAGTACAGAAAAAAGGGTGCTCTTGGCCGAGATATAAAAAATATGGGATAACTACATAGCACGGCGCCCCCCCCCCCCCCCCCCCCGCGCATCACATATGTGCCGCCACTGGTACACTTATTAAAACGAAAAATAGCATAAACAACAACTAGGTGAGTAGTTATGAATCACCCTGTATATAGTCCGACTGACTGATTGGCATCAAGTTTTAAAATAATGTTGAGAGTTGAGGTAATAGTGCATAAAAAATTAAGCACAAAATAATTGTAACCGAATGCAGATGTTAGTTATTTTTTTGGTTTCATTTTCCTGCCGAAGGTATTGTTTTCGTGTTTCAGAGGTCTACAAGGCAAATAAACGTTTTTTCTACAAAATTCTACCTTTAATAACCATAACAATAATTGTGAAACAAACACCAAGGTTTTTGTTATTACTATTTTTAACCTTATTGTACCATAAGTAAGTATAAGGAAGTTATGTATTCGTAAAAAAATCGAACTTGAGATTTCAACGGAAATAAATGTTTTGAAGCTCAACTAATACGAATCGAGTATTTTCAAAATGATGTCTGGCTGTCTGTGTGTCGTAAAAATTTTGTGTGTACGATAACTCCAAAACGGCTTAACCGATAAAATTGAAATTTGTTACAGAGATTAGTGGCCATTAGACTTGATGAAAGTTAAGTAATCCTTAGACTTATTACTCATTACGAAAACTTTAAATCAATTGCCAAAAAAAATTCGTAATGGCAAAGACTATACAGTCTCTGGTAGTGCTGATCACTACATTCGTCTAGATTCGAGGAAACCCTGCATTTTTAAGATTTTCTTAATGAGTAATACGGCTTAGGCTTACTAAACTTTCATAAAAACAATTCGTAAAGCTGTTTTGCTTTATTCTACACTTACTACAACAACTACCAAATTGGTTAACAAGGTGATTTTCGTAATGAGTGATATGGATTAGCATTAAACAACTTTTCTGTAAAATTTTTCATATTACTAAAATTTTAGGTTTTGTCGTATTTGAATATGAAGAGTGCAAAATTTCTTCATTAGGAGAATTATTATTCAAATTTTAAATATTTCTACCGCTATTTGAATAAATTGTTTATCTTTAACGTAGTTTCAGAATAATTGTTTTAATTGACTATGCTCTTATGATTGTAAATCCATAGCAACATCAGCTTGTTACGTGCTAAAAGCCTATTGCACTAATGTTAGTAGTTTACGGTATATACAGGGTGATTCTTTAATATTGTAAAAAAATTAAAGACAGATTCTTTGGTTAAAAATAAACAAACAATGTCCTATAAACTTGTCCGGAAACGTTTCGTTACCGAGATACAGGGCGTTACTTTTTCATTAATTTACTTTTGATAATTATTAATATTTCAAATTTAATTGATAATTGGCAGGTTGAATGCTAGTAATATGGGCTGTTTTTTATGTCATTACATTTCGCTTATTTAATCCAGGGGAGTGTCTGGGTGGGTGCATTTTATTTAATATTAATACGAAAAAATAGTCCGATATTTGTATTTCGATAGAAGAGTAAAAAATACAACCTCACTACGATTTAGAGATAAAATAGTAGATTATGCAATGTGCAATCTCTGACTCTTGGGCTTCGCCCTCGAGTCAGAAATATAGCATAATAACGTATTTCTCTCCCTCATTGCATAATCTACTATTTTATCTCTAAATCGTAGTGAGGTTGTATTTTTTACTCCTCTACCGAAATACAAATATCGCACTATTTTTTCTTATTAATATTAAATAAAATGCACCCCACCCAGACACGCCCCTGGATTAAATAAGCGAAATGTAATGACATAAAAAAACAGCCCATATTATTAGCATTCAACCTGCCAATTATCAATTAAATTTAAAATATTAATAATTATCAACAGCAAATTAATTAATGAAAAAATTAACGCCCTGTATCACGGTAACGAAACGTTTCCGGACACAAGTTTATAGGACATTTTTTGTTTATTTTTAACCAAAGAATCTGTCTTTAAATTTTTTTGAAATATTAAAGAATCACCCTGTATAGTCGCGAATAAACGATCAAGTGGGAAAAACGTGGTGAAAGCTTATAAAAATTAGTATCAGAGTTGCAAGGGTGGTTAAAGAAAAAAGGGTAGAAAGAGGATAACAGATGTTATTTTCAACAACGAGAGTCATAATTTAATTGTGCAAAAGGTTTTCGTGTAAAAAAATGTGGTAAACTCGTAATTTCTCGTGTTTCGGTGATAGTATGTGGATACTGGCCGAGAGTGCTTGAAGCAGATTCTGAGAACGAGTGTCACTTTCCGACGGACGGATATCCAAGTCATATTGACGATTTAGGAAAACAAAAAGCGTTGCATAGTTTGTTGCCTGTTCATTACAGGGTATGTATTGTTGTGATGGTTATACGGCTTTACTATATAATTAATATTTAAAATAAAATTAGCGAGAGCCTCCCATCGCTAACATAAATTTCTTTTGGGTTCAGCAAATATTACAGATTTATGAAACGCTCAGGGATAATTATTGTGAGTTACTTTATGTTTGACTTGAATTGATGCTCGTATGCCCCTACTTTTAGATAGAATCTAATTGTAAATTAAATTAATGTTGGCTAGCTCAGGTAAGCAGAGATCTTATCACAAGGTGTGGGTCCACAATTACTTTAATGTTAATGAAAATTTTATCGTACGCCTATGTGCGTAGTCCAGATACCCGCTAAAATGCTACATCAGATCTAAATGAAATTACGTTTCTGAAAGTCCAATCAAGTGATTGTCGTTTGGTGGTTTTTAGTTAATTAAATATAACTCAATGAGTAAATCTCACAGGTAAATTCATCATTTCCCGCTTTCTAGTAGCGTCAGTAGCTATCTTTTGTTTCTTTCAGGCAACGCCCGTACCTTGATTGTATTAAGCCCAAGCCAAGGAAGGATCCTAACCTCACTTCTGCACTTGGATTTTTCAATTTCAATTTTTACAAGGAAATAATTCGCCTGGGCTCTGTTATACAGCGACGTTTAAGCAGCTTCTCAGCAGGTACACATTGGTATAATTTATATTGGCTTCACCACTAGCCTGCGAAACCTTCTTTGCATGCCCATCCGAACCTCGGCCGCAGCAAGAATGTGCCCAGATCTTCTCTTGGAGTCGGATGCCGGATGAGCGGTGTTGATGTGGTCCTCGTAGGGCTCGCCTGCTATCGCTGGAACTGCAAAACCGGTCCGGGATGTCCTCAAATGGGTCGAGATGCTGTCTCGGAGCTCTGCCGCAGGATCGGGATCGGTAGCCGATGTTGGAAATTAACTTTAGGCGTTGGATTTTCTTGCCTTCATTTGTGCGTGAACACGACCACGTAAATATCACTCTGGTAAATTTTTAAGGCTGTAACTGTATGCAAAAGGTACTAAATTTTAAATTAAAACACCAGCCAATTTCAATGCTGTCACCAGCAATTTTTATTCATTTGTCTCCTCGAATTGTTAAAAACAATTGCACATCAATATAAAATAAGTCAAATAAAATCCTTACAACAACTAAACACCTTAAATCTAATTTTTTTACAAACTTTTGCTTATCTACTAAATTGTTCCATTAATTTTTGTTAATTTCGTCTTTCACATCACTGTGTCCCGCACTTATTAACAATCCTTTTTCACTACGTTCTCACTGATCAGTTCTTCCTTTCGTGAACTTCCACAAGAAACACTTCAGAGTTCAACTAAAAGTCCATTTCATTTTTCCACTCCTGCATCAAATTAATGTTCGGATTTTCAAATAATCTTGCAAGTTAATTATTCATTTTCTTCCCTTTATTTGCCTTCAGATTTATTCCTATGTGCTCTTTGCACTCTGTTTTGCATTCTGCATTTTTATACCTTTTAAGAATATGCTCAAAGAGAAATTTATACAACGATTTCTGACTTGCAATTTACCTCGACAAGCATGTGACCATTCTTTTCATAATCGAATTACTAATACATGGATTGGCTTTTGCATTTTACCATCCCCTTTTAATATCCTAACTTATTAAATATTGTGGTCCCATTCCTATTAGGTTTAGAACTCTGCCTTTCCTTTTATGTTACGAATTTAATACTTATTACAGGCATTGCTTTGCCAATTTGATTGCTAATTCAAATTTGATTTTATTTTATTTGTTGCCATTAAATCCTATCTCCCATTCTGAGCTTTTATGACCTATTCATTAGTTTGCTGTGCTCCAGATGTGCGATTCAGGGCTTAAGACCATCTCAGTATAGTTGTTTTTGCGTCTACCTGATTCTATTTCCGTAATTCGACATTATAGCAACAAGTATTAGGCGAAAGGAATGCAGTAGTTTGGGAAGCTCTTCTTCTGAAATTCGTTACGGAGATCTTGTGATTGCTTGCGGTAGATGACAACTGGCGTTTAGTGGCGGTCAGACTGACAGTTGGGGAGAGGATTGACCTGCGGAGCAGTGGTTGCAGGTTTATTAAGCTTCTCAGGGGCCGGTCGTCGATGCCACAAGTGTAACAACGTAACAGATAAGTAATGTAACGATAATCTGAAGATATATCGCATATAGCCAAAAATAAGAACAGTGTATACCCATTAGTAATATTGATATAAGTTAAGTGGGGTATCCTGTTCGATTCCTTTGCTTAGATAAATAATTGTCCCTATCAATGCATATAACAGAATGTTGACCAACAACGAATAGTGTTAATAAATTTAGTTAAAGTATTGCTTCTTTCATTTAAACTTTGAAGGTTCAAGGATTGTATTGTGAATATATAGTGAAGTTTATAAGTTTCTTTACCTATAGCAGTGTGCTTGAGATTAAACTTGTTGGCGCTCGAATTTGAACATCTCATTAATAAAGAATACACGACGTCTTCACTGTCGCTAGAGACTGGCCTCAAATACACTTTTATAGCGATAAATTTTTGAAAGTTAGAATATAGAACGCTGACCTAAAGGTAAGTGAAAAATTAACAACCTTTATAATATAATACCAGCAGTACAATAATGGACATTGCCGCAACTTTAAAGTGCTATAATTTGAAAACTAGGTGGGGCGGAAAAAAATAATTAATGTTTTATAATCAGACCTTGTTGCTGAATATGCGGTAACATTTTATTCACCTAATTATAAATCACCCTCCACAGTGATTTTTTTTCTTGGCTTTTTCCCATGGTTTTATTTAACCTAGAATCTTTTTTTTCGATCGAAGAGTCTGAAACCTACTGAAGTATGTGAACAACTACCACTTAAAAAACTATTGTTAATGGATAACTTTATGATTTGAAATCGCAAAGGCCAAAATGATTGACGTTACATAATAAAACGAATAACAAATTAGTTGGAAACCTAAAATATCGCATGGAAAATTACAAAATTAGAATATTAAAATTAAATCACCTCTTTAACCAATATATTATTTTTATTGACAGTGAGGTGGGGATGCGTTACGCTTATTGTTAAATTTAAGAAGTCATCAGAAACTGTTATCTTGGACTGGGGGCGTTACTGTCTTGCAAATTTATTTTTGTTATTGGTTGGAAAATTGCTGTCATGGTTACCGGCGCATAATCTAGATTTCTTAATTAACCTACTTTAGTTTTAAAGATTCTTTCATACATTTTCTCAGCACTCGCAATTGTCATTGACATCAGTTTAGATTGTGTTTTTTCTTGTTTTTCCGATTGTAAATTATTACTTTTACCATCGACGTTCAAGTTCCCGGCTACAAAAAGGGTTCCGTTTATTTCACTTGCGATGCCGATTGCGGGAATTTCTACATCAAGTCCAAAGTCCAAAGTCCATAAAACCCAATGGAGTAGTATACCTTATATGTACAGTGAAGGATTGCCCAGCTAGAGCTAAATGTAATGAACGTGTGTTCTTAAAACTGGGAGAGAACCATCAACATCCACCAGACATGACAAAAGAGGAGGCTTTACAGTTGAAGAACGACCTGCTAACAGCAGCGGTTTCAACCAGCGAAGATATAAAAACCATATTTGTGCGCAATAGTTCCAAATAAGTCTTAGATTTTAAATAAATGACATATTAATTTCCTTCAGTAAGATCAGGTATTTTCCACTAGTACAAATTTTAAGTCCCCTGAATAAATCTTATTGTACGCACGCAACTGCGCAGAAGCGCTGTAAATTCAAATTTTTACAATTCTCTAAGAATGAACAGCTTTTATTGTTTATAGTTAAAAATATAATTAACGGAAGCAGTTCTTTCAAATTGGCCAGAATACTAATGCATCATTAAAATTTGACTCCTTTTTTCCAGTGCTTCGGTTGACGCTGCGTCGCAGATAGTGTTCCCGGCGACGTCTAAAGCAATGAGACGGGAACGTAAAAAAACGCATCTTATTATGCCGCAATCGCTACAATAATTGAGGGACGTGTGCAAGGAGAATTTAAGATTTGGGTTCATCGACCAACGACCGTTTTGTAGAGAACATTTGAAGATGGCAGCTCTACGTCAGTCATTTTCTTGGCTGAAGAGTTGAAAACGTTGTTGGGTGATAGCGAAGAGGTGCATATAGACGGCACCTTCAAAACCCGACCCAGACACCCCACGAGCAGCAAATTATTGACCATAACCGTAATTAAATACGTAAATGTAAGTTTATTGGTATGATTTTTATCTTCAAGGAAATTAACATGGTCTATTTTTATGTTTCTAGGCGTTCCCCTGCGCGTTTGCCCTAATGTCGGGTAGGAGCGTATCGGCATACAACACGGTCTTTGAGAGTTTAAAAGATGTAATGCCAAGTTTTAAACCGCGATTTTGAAGCCGCGTTGGTAAAATCGTTGAGTCACGCCTTCTCGGACCCTGCGAAAACTGGCTGCCTTTTCCACTACTGTCAGGTAATTATTTCTATGTAATATTTCTGAAAAATGTTTTAAACACACCGGCAAATTTAAAGGAACAGATTGTAAATTTAGTTTATTTCTTAATTTTATTATTTTAGAGCCTATATCTAGATAGCTTTGCATGCTCCACTAAACAATTGAAGTTTTTAATGTCAAAACTTCAAACGTGTGTGTTGTATCTTGCATTTGAAACGCCTATTATCTGTAGATAACAATTAAGTTGTTAAGTAATCAGTTTAATTTGTTCGGGTTTGTTGGAATTTGTTTTGCTTTTGATTTGTTGTCGTCGGTTTGTTTGTATTGTAAAAACCAGGTAATAATGGGTGACTCAGTACCGACTGATATTGCTAGGGCCGTAGCAATGATCGAACATGGTCGAACATACCGTGAAGTTGGCCGTAGGTTTGGTAAATCAATATCAACCATTCATCGTAATGTAAGTCGTTGGAGGCAAACCGGGGAGTATGTGGGAAGAAGAGGGCAAGGCAGAAAACGCTCAACCACGGCTGCAGATGATCGTTTTATAACGTTGCAAACACTGCGAAACAGACGTCAAACGGCAGTTTAAACAAGAAACCTACTGGAAGATGTTCGTAAAACCACCATAAGTGAGCGCACAGTAAGAAGAAGACTTAAAGAAGTTGGTCTCAAGTCATATGTGCCAATAAAAGCCCCAAGACTCCAGAGATGTCATCGTGTAGCGCGACTAGAATTTGGTCGAGAACATCGAAATTGGAATGATGACCAGTGGGGTCACATTTGTTCACGGACGAGAGCCGGTTCTGTATAAATTTAACTGACGGTAGAGAAAGATTGTAGCGACGCCAAGGAGAACAAAATGCACCATTTAATTTTACTACTACTGTATCGTTTGGTGGAGGTTCAATTATGGTGTGGGGAGGCATATGTTTGGGGGGCACGCACAGAGTTAGTGGTGTTGATGGCGGAGCGTTAACCGCAGATATGTACATCAGAGATATTCTCCAAGACCATGTGGTACCTTTTGCCCCATATATCGGCGAAAATTTCACCCTAATGCAATATAATGCGCGCCCACACGTCGCCCACTGTGTAACTGACTTTTTAAACGAAGTGAGTATAACAACAATGAATTGGCCAGCGTGTTCCCCTGACCTGAACCCAATCGAACATGTGTGGGACATGCTAGGCAGAAGACTTAGGTCAATAATTCCTGCTGTTCAAAACAGAGAAGAAGCAAGAAGTGCATTGATTGAGAAATGGGACAGATTGCCTCAAGAACTGATCGATGATCTCATCAGAAGTATGGGAAGACGAATGACTGCAGTTGTAAGGGCTCGTGGGGGGAACACACGCTATTGAAGCAAAAGAAAAAAGACATTAAATGATTAACCAAGTTCAAAATGTACAATGAAGTTATTCTGATTAAAACCATATTTTGTTGGAGTCTGACATCTTCGAGTTGTTTTCTTCTTCAACAGGTTTCACACGGTACCACCTTTGTAAAACAAATTCAATTACTCCACCTAACTTCGTATTAGGAGATTACCTGAGAAATATATTAACAATATGTATACTATAGAGAAAATAATTAGATTTTATGTCTGTTCCATTAAATTTGCCGGTGTGTGTATTATTGCAGCTAAAATTACATTAGTCAATTAGTATTTTGTTCTGTCTACGTCGATTTAATTCCGTCATTTTTAACTCTCAGGCAATTATGAAGAAAACAGGCGTGTTGGGATGAAACGTGTAATAAAAGATAATTTGTTTGCCCAAAAGGCAGTGAAATTTTTATTATGCTTGCCGCTGCTTCCCGCGAACAACTTTTCGAAAGCGATGCGTCATATCAACAGCTTCCTCCAACATGGTTTGGTAGAAGAGTTCGCAGTATTACTGAGGTACCTACGTAATTTCCTGTTTTATTTTACCTGTTAATATGTTTACTATACCTACGTTATTCGACAAAATATTTTTTAATTTGAGTTAATATTCATCCATTACCTACAATTTACAACCGATGAATAAAACAGGTTTAAAATAATTCATTTTGTTGATTTACTATAATATTACAGTTACGATGACAGGCAATGGCTGCGAAGGGTGGGTGCAAATTCCGTTTCCGTCTATAACCGAAAACGCCGTACCAACAATGATGCCGAATCGTTTTACGCTAGTTTGGTGAGAATTCTGAGGGTAAAGGGGCCAAACGCGTGGGAATTTATAGGTAAGTGTACCTTCTTAAAGAGTTTCTGGTCCCTAATTACAAAACATTCCATGAAATATATGCTAATAGAAAACTTTCTACATTTAAAATATTTAAGAGTATCTGTGGCGATTTGTCACCTTACGTTTCTCGTAGACTAAATAACTTCGATGGAAAGCAGGAGAACGTACAGATACAGTAAACAGAAAATTTTCAACATTTCTTTTTCCAGACGGTCTCCAAAACATATGTGCCACGACCATACGGGAACTGCGAGCATTTATAGCCAGGGTCTTCAAATTCGTTACCTGGAAAAAAAGGAAATATCGGCTAAACGACAGGCGAATACAAGCGGCAACCGCGGAGTTTCACCGAAATCAGGATGTCGGGTGCTCCCTTGAGATGGTGTCATATGCGGCACAGGGTATCATCAACAGAACGATTGAGGATGACGAAATCCTGGATTGCCTGGATGAGGAAGAGGAACAACTGTTGGTGCCTGTCGAAGGGGATACTCCCGCCGAATTTATTAAGTGTTCCTTTCCTTTCTGTAGTTGTTATAAAAACGGAATCTTAGTTATTATTTTCAATTGATTGTGTGGTGTATACTTGGTGAAACATATTTGATATACTGGTACATATTTAACAGTCCTATTCAGTATCATGCTTCGTTATCTGAACGATAATCGTTAAAAGCGATTTCGTAAATGCTAGTTAAACGATTTTCGTTAGAAATCGGATTCTGTAAGCAAGCCTTAACGAAATCGTTTGGAGTACGTTCGTTCAGCACCCATGACGAAAATCGGAATGTTTTTAACCAGTATAGTACAATATTTCCTAGGACACCGTCATCCATCGAACTCAATGTTATTGAGTTCGATGCCGTCATCACCGACCATTCCCCTAAACAGCTACCTTGCATTCGATCTCTTTTCTACTTACAGTTCATATATATCTATCTTTGTTCACGCATCAGCTGAGATCTTCAGATTGTGGTCAGCTGAACTCTTGTTTTCCTGTCGTATGCACGTGTTGGCTTAATTTTGTGTAACAATTAAAATGGCGAATGTAAACCAAAAGAAAAAGAGGTCGACGAAGGTTACTGCAGTACAGCAGGGTTTATATGTGGAAATGCTGAAAAGCAATGTGGCCTTCAGAACGAATAAAAATTCACCCAGCAGCCCGAATGCAATTGAAGAGGCCTGGCATGAATTGGCTGCACTGTTAAATTCTTGTTGTAGCGGGCCCCAGAAAACTAAAGAACACTGGAAAAAAGTGAGTAACTTTTAGTTTATATACCGGGTGACCGGTTTCAAACCCGAACATGGCAAATTGTTACTAGTAACCTTGTGATGTACCATGCTTTTGCTATGTTTGGTTTTTAAACTGGTCACCCAGTATATATACACACACAGGGCGACATACAGGAAAAATTGCAATTTTGTGTGTTTTTAGACATTTGCCGATTGGAGAAGCGTTACAAAAAAGAAGGCCCGCAACCAGTATATTCATATTCCAGGAACAGGAGGAGGTCCTGCATCGGAGGCGACATTAACTGATCTAGGAAATGAGCTGGTGAATGTACTAGGAAATGTGGTTGTAGTAGGTGCTGAACATTTAAATGAAGCGGGAATTCTGATTGAGCCGATGCCTACAGCTGACGAGCCAGATATTGTACATGCTGCAGATGTTATCTTATCAGGGGTGTCGTCTCCGATTAGGTCTGAAAGTCCTCTGCCTGTTGTCATAACTATATCGCAACCGGGTTCAAGTCGAGGCATATTTATGCAAAATCCGGAGAAAGAGCAAACCATATCCTCCCCGAAAACACGACCTATGAAAAGGCAAGTTTTTGATTTTTTAAGTTATATTAACGGGATAACACAATATATTGTTTTATAGGAAGAGGCAGTGTTCTCATCAGCCTGCCTACGAAAAGGCTGTACAGCAGTATGCGGAAACCGGCCCAAGTGGAGAAAGAAAGTGCTGCAAAATTAAGCAATGCAGTACAGAAGTTGCCGAATCAACAGATTCGTACACAGAAATGAAACGAGCTGAAATAGACGTCAGAAAGCAGGAGCTGGAATTAATGTGGTTGAAATTTAAACTTGCAAATCCCAGTTTTACTAATAATTCAGATTAATTAAGGTTGTATTTATTTATTGTTTATTTCTAACGACTATGCTAATTATCATGTATACGTATCCAATTAATAAAAGCTATTTACAATAAAATTGTCTCTAATAATTCTACCTTCGTTCATCAAATTTTGTTCAACTATTGCTCCATTTATTATCATGATTTCTTCATTATCGTCAAGTAGATTTGGCTGAGGTAGGTTATTCTGCACATAAATGTTATGTAAGACACTGCAGGCATAAATAATTTTTCCAGCATTTGTGGGATCATAATGTAACGAAACAGCGAAATCTCATCTTTAAGATACCAATACATCGTTCCACAGTATTTCTGGCTGATGTTAGCCTTACATTATAGCGACCCTGTAGTGTATCTCGTTCTGCACCAGGTGTAAATAGCCATGGTTGCAGGGGGAGCCAGAATCACCGAACAACCATGATGATCTTTCACCTACAACCAAATAAAGTTCTTAAAATTTGTTACATATAATATAGTTTCAAACAGTTTAACTTGTTTTTTGTAAAGTTCTAACGAAACCATTTAAATTAGATTATAAAGAACGTACACACTTCATCATATCGTTGTTTTAAGTGCTGGTGTACGATAGATGTTGTCCATATAGCAACATCATGGAGGGACCCCCGGATACCTTGCATTTACAGCCAGCAGTTTAAGCTCAGCATACCCCTGTGAAGTTAGCACCCCATTATCGAAAAAATGATTTTTTTTTAGAGTTCCGGATTCATTTCGAAAAGTTCTAGAGTTCCTGATAGTTTTCAAAATAGTTCTGGACAAATGGAACCGAAAAAACGATTTTCAAAAAATGGGGTGCCAACTTCACGGCGCACCTCATTTTCGAAAAAATCCATTTTTTTTCGCAGTTCTGAGTAGTCCTCGGTGAGTTCTATAGTTCTTAACCCCATATAAGCAATAGTTCCGGCCGCTACCCTCGAAAAAAAAAATATATAAAAAAAAGTAGCACCCCATTTATGAAAAACATGAATTTTTTTTTAGAGTTCCGGATTCCTTTCGAAAAGTTCTAGAGTTCCTGATGGTTTTCAAAAATAGTTCTGGACAAATGAAAGCGAAAAAACGATTTTCAGAAAATAGGGTGCCAACTTCACGGCGCACCTCATTTTCGAAAAAAAAACATTTGTTTTTGTAGTTCTGAGTAGTACTCCATGAGTTCTATAGTTCTCAACCCATTTAAGCAATAGTTCCGGCCGCTACCCTCGGAAAAAAAATATATATAAAAAAGTAGCACCCCATTTATGAAAACATGAATTTTTTTTTAGAGTTCCGGATTCCGTTCGAAAAGTTCTAGAGTTCCTGATGGTTTTCAAAATAGTTCTGGACAAATGAAAGCGAAAAAACGATTTTCAGAAAATAGGGTGCCAACTTCACGGCGCACCTCATTTTCGAAAAAAAACATTTGTTTTTGTAGATCTGAGTAGTACTCCATGAGTTCTATAGTTCTCAACCCATATACGCAATAGTTCCGGACGCTACCTTCGTAAAAAAGTTAGCAACCCATTTATTAAAAAAATTTTTTTTTTAAATTTCTAGTAGATTTTGAAAAGTTCTAGAGTTCCTGCTATTTGAAATTTTTTAATCACCATTCTTTTACGAGATATGGCGTATAGCGTGATTTCAAAAATGCGAAGTTGCAAGTTTTCTGAGAGTTCCAAGAGTTCTGGAATGAGTTCTGGGTAGATGATCGAATGTTCTGACGATAATTCTAATGACTTTTTTCGATACAACTAAAAACGAGCAATTCTCTAACCAAATTTCTAATGTTTTTCTACAAGGAATCGACCAATACCAATGGGCTTCTATCTTTTAGATACACTCTGTATAAGAAAAATATGATTGATGCTTGTGTTTCTTGTGTTCTTTATTTATCGGTTCTTGCCATGTTTCTCGTGTGGGCTTGTATGTTTAGTACATTTCGATACGAGTGCGAAAGTGAGGCAATTATAGGCGCAGGGCCTACGGCACCGAGCTGTGTCTATGCCTCGGCTACGGTTCGTTCTGAAAGAATCGCACTCGCCCAATCACCTTATTTCGCACTAACATCGAACAGTATTTTTTATAACAAATGCATGAAAAAGTTGCGTTCAAATGGGTGCAGAGGTGCAGCCATGGACGAAACTAAATCCCGCGGAGTGTGGAGCTCTGTAGGATAAGATTCATGCTAAAAACATCACGTCAGCTTTGGTAGGACAGTAGACTCGTAATGCGTGCAATAATGTTTCATGTTCACA
>CALNHX010013220.1:0-19098 GCA_940337035.1 Agriotes lineatus
ATCTGTGTACAGGAATATCGCCCCGACCCTAATGTTATCAAGGGTTTTGCATTGGTGTGGAATCTTATCAACAAAGTGAACTTCGAAAACACCAAATGTGACAGGATATTGCGCAATGCGATAAAGGAATCATAGCTAGACGAACATGGAATATACATAGCATACGTACTAAACAGACGTGGTAGTAGTTAGCGAAACCAAAACGAACTTGGTGAATAGATATACGACAGCTATTTCCATATTTGGAGTGGCGATCTGAGCAAACAACAAGGTAAAAGTG
This sequence comes from Agriotes lineatus, assembly GCA_940337035.1. Lineage (NCBI taxonomy): Eukaryota > Metazoa > Arthropoda > Insecta > Coleoptera > Elateridae > Agriotes > Agriotes lineatus. The sequence goes on from CALNHX010013220.1 coordinate 281, forward strand.
GGATATCTAATGAGAAAGCTAGAAAAAGTACATCACCAAGTTACAAATCTATAATGAAAGGATTACTAGGGTATATATGGAAACCTATGGACAACTAACAGCTATTATAGGGATATAAGCGACGAATGGCAACGCTGGCAACGAGACGAAATAGGTCTTTTTCAAAAAGCTAGCTGTTATACAAAGTATAACAAATCATAAAGAAATCGTTTGCAAATGGTAGGGAGTGTAGGGTTGGACGATCTATAATTTATTCCCACCTCATAGTGTTTTAGATGCCATTTGTCCACTGCTTGGTCTAGATGGTTGTGATGGACCGCAACTTTGTTTAAGATCCTTTGTTATTTTGATGTTCGCTCTCAACATCTACGTTTTCCACTACCTCTTCCCCGTTTACGTAATGCTTTCTATGTTCTAGTAGCAAGCTGGAACAGTGGACTATTTGTATTACTCCTGGTTTTTCAAATAGTTTTCCAAGCTGGTGTTGATCTGTTGTATGTAGTAATACTATTAATGTCTAGGGGTAGCCTGTTTCAATGTTCCACCTTTTCTCCTCTTATTTCTACTTTTAATAAGATTCGGAGATGTAACCACTGTTCCCTAAGTTCTGGTGTGCCTTATTAGAGCTCGTCCGTTTCGAAAATATTTTCCTTTCTAACCTTTATTTCTCTGCGTTTTCTTTTTCTTCTGTTTTTCTAATGTGTCTCTTTCTGCAGTATGTTGTTCAGTATCAAGCTACAGTATAAAAAAATTATAAACTAGGTTATGCGTAAGATGAAGGTTGAAACACGACTCCCTTCCTGTACTAGGACGTGGAAGATAATCTAGACTGGCGTGGGCAGATTCGCTTGCCTGAACTAGACTTATACTTCATCGGGATAGTAGAAGAGTATCTCCCCACTACCCCCATGCTTAGTCTATGCTACATTTTATTAACATGCACGTTTACTTCTACTTTTATTTGGAGAAGGGGGATTGGGCGTATAATAAATAGTTCTCTCTCAATTAGCTAAATTTTAAAACTGTTGGATCAAAACAAAGCTGCAGTGTTCGATTCAAGAACTGGAAGCTCATGTTTATAACTTGTCGGTTTCCCAACACTGTTTTAAATTTTTATGAAAGAACCGGTGAGAAATATCGTATCTTCTGCTAATAAAAGAAATTAAGAAGTTATAATAGAACAGCTATTGCCAAGTCAAGGTACATTTTATTAACATGCATTTTTGGGAGAGTGGTAATAAGTATCAAATGAAGTACGCAAGTAGTTTTTCCATATAAGGCTGCGGTGTTCATTTAAAAAACTATAACCTATAACCTCTGTGACCTAGTACTATATGTTGAATACTACCGCTTTCGGGTAGCCGATATGCTATTACGTGCTGTAATTGTATTTGTCGCGTTTTCTTTATTATTGCTTATTCTATCATGGATTTTTAGATTCCTTGTTGGGTCTATCTATGGGTCTAGGACAACTCGGCGCCGCCATCTCGGCGCCGCCACTTCGGCGCCACCATCTCGGCGCGGGGCCAGCTCGGCGCCGGGACAACTCGGCGCAGAGCCATCTCGGCGCCAGCCAACTCGGTAACAGTAACAGAACACTAATATTGACTTTTTCTAATAAAAATCACATTTGTTTAAAATATTCACTATACCACTAGTGAAAATTGTCGATAATTTTTACTAGTGAAAATTGTCAAAAAATATTCACTATACCACTAGTGAAAATTGTCGATTATTTTCACTAGTGAAAATTGTCAATATAGTAGTTCTTTTTTTTCTAAATAGTTACTTTAATTTAAAAGCTATTTCCTCTCTTACAATATTTTAGTTGGGTGAACGGTTTAGCCACAAAAATATTTTCTAAATTCCTAAAAGCCTAGTGTTAAGTAACAGTTACTGATTCAGGCTTGTAGAAATTTAGAAACTATTTTTTGTGGCTAAACCGTTTACCCAACTAAACTTTTGTAAGAGCGGAAATAGCTTTTAAATTAAAGTAGCTATTCACAAAAAAACGTTAGTAGTGATTATACAGGTGGTTAAAAAAATATTGATGGATAATTTATTATGACGTTTTTAAACACCCTGTAATTTTCGAAATTAAGATTTATTCCACAAAATGCTGTAGTTTACTGGTACAAACGCATGGCCAAAACATGAATAAAATCTATCAAAGATTTTTTAACTTACTTGAAAAAATTTAAAAAAGCTAATCATTTTTGAAGACCTCTAGCGGATAAACTAAGCAACTTTGTATCCAGGGTGTCAGGAAAGTCACCCGTGGCACTTCTGGAGACGCTAGGGGACGCTATATGGAGTCGAAAAGTCCTAATCCATTTTTGGCTTAGAAGCATAATTTCTTCAGAATTCACTGTTGAAATTGGTACGAAAATTTTGTGAACCGCTGTATGGTACCTACTGCATTTTTGTGTTTTTGATGTTTTTTTGTCAATTAATGTGAACGTAATAAATAATTGCGTGTTTGACTTTTGTAGTAAAAATATACACCGTGCAGGAGTATGCTGATATGTTTTTTGTGTATGGTGTTCTGGTGCTGTTGGGTCTGTGAGTACGTCGATATTTTGTTTTTATTGTTGGATTTAAAACTACCTTTAAAAGTGTTCTAAAAGCTAATAAATTATGTATGTAGACCGTATATGTGACAATTGTTTTCCCAGCCTATCTCAAGACACTGCGTCAAGCCTCCAATTTAAGGCAAAGTACAGCAGTTCTCAACTTTTTATTTTTCATTTTCAACATTCGCTTTTACGAAAACTATGCTTCTAAGCCAAAAATGGATTAGAACTTTTCGACTCCATATAGCGCCCCTAGTATCTCCATAAGTGACACGGTTGACCTTCCTGACACCCTGTATAGGTAAGTTGAGTTAAATCATCATTCTTTGGGACAAGGAACTTGTGGCCTTTCGTTGTACACGTATCTTCCGGACACCCTGTATACAGTGTGTCCCGGATAGGTGAAACGACTCTTGTAAAATTCTCGATTTAAATTTTTATTTTTTGGAGTTCAGCCCTGCTTGGTTAAAGGCGAATTTCGAACAGAATTTCAGTTTTGAAAAATCAAGTATGCCTTCGAAGTTTTCAAAAATCCTATTTTACTGTAGAGTAGCGTGCCTTTTATGTAGAAAATACGACAAAAAGTTATTAAGAAAAATTGTTTAGAATCAACGTCTAGGCTCCTATACCAAAATTTCAAAATCCCCTGCCAACTTTGACCTCTCACATTTTCTTTTATGTTTAGGTCCCATATCAAAGAATTTTACTTTTAACAAAAACTGCTATGGAAAAACAAATATTTTTAACAAAGTTTTTTATTTCATAATAAATTTCAATGCATGTTTCGTAATTATTTTAAAAAATTTAAAATTTTACTGATAACGGAAGTCAGGTGACAACTTTTGTTTGGGCCATTTGTAATCACTTTGCAATTACCTCTGGTCGTTAGTGTTTGATTTCCCAACAAATTCTAAATAAAAATTTTTCATTTGATGCCAGCTTTTTGGAGATCACTTTATTTATTATTTGTTTATAATAATTTTCTTACGTAGTGCACACTGTAGTTTGCGAATTTAAATTCGGCGCCAAGATGGCCTCGCGCCGAGTTGGCTGGCGCCGAGATGGCTCCGCGCCGAGTTGTCCCGGCGCCGAGATGGCGGCTCCGAAGTGGCGGCGCCGAGATGGCGGCGCCGAGTTGTCCTAGACCCATAGATAGACCCAACAAGGAATCTAAAAATCCATGATAGAATAAGCAATAATAAAGAAAACGCGACAAATACAATTACAGCACGTAATAGCATATCGGCTACCCGAAAGCGGTAGTATTCAACATATAGTACTAGGTCACAGAGGTTATAGGTTATAGTTTTTTAAATGAACACCGCAGCCTTATATGGAAAAACTACTTGCGTACTTCATTTGATACTTATTACCACTCTCCCAAAAATGCATGTTAATAAAATGTACCTTGACTTGGCAATAGCTGTTCTATTATAACTTCTTAATTTCTTTTATTAGCAGAAGATACGATATTTCTCACCGGTTCTTTCATAAAAATTTAAAACAGTGTTGGGAAACCGACAAGTTATAAACATGAGCTTCCAGTTCTTGAATCGAACACTGCAGCTTTGTTTTGATCCAACAGTTTTAAAATTTAGCTAATTGAGAGAGAACTATTTATTATACGCCCAATCCCCCTTCTCCAAATAAAAGTAGAAGTAAACGTGGATGTTAATAAAATGTAGCATAGACTAAGCATGGGGGTAGTGGGGAGATACTCTTCTACGATCCGATGAAGTATAAGTCTAGTTCAGGCAAGCGAATCTGCCCACGCCAGTCTAGATTATCTTCCACGTCCTAGTACAGGAAGGGAGTCGTGTTTCAACCTTCATCTTACGCATAACCTAGTTCATAATTTTTTTATACTGTAGCTTGATACTGAACAACATACTGCAGAAAGAGACACATTAGAAAAACAGAAGAAAAAGAAAACGCAGAGAAATAAAGGTTAGAAAGGAAAATATTTTCAAAACGGACGAGCTCTAATAAGGCACACCAGAACTTAGGGAACAGTGGTTACATCTCCGAATCTTATTAAAAGTAGAAATAAGAGGAGAAAAGGTGGAACATTGAAACAGGCTACCCCTAGAAATTAATAGTATTACTACATACAACAGATCAACACCAGCTTGGAAAACTATTTGAAAAACCAGGAGTAATACAAATAGTCCATGTTCCAGCTTGCTACTAGAACATAGAAAGCATTACGTAAACGGGGAAGAGGTAGTGGAAAACGTAGATGTTGAGAGCGAACATCAAAATAACAAAGGATCTTAAACAAGGTTGCGGTCCATCACAACCATCTAGACCAAGCAGTGGACAAATGGCATCTAAAACACTATGAGGTGGGAATAAATTATAGATCGTTCAACCTACACTCCCTACCATTTGCAAACGATTTCTTTATGATTTTGTTATACTTTGTATAACAGCTAGCTTTTTGAAAAGACCTATTTCGTCTCGTTGCCAGCGTTGCCATTCGTCGCTTATATCCCTATAATAGCTGTTAGTTGTCCATAGGTTTCCATATACACCCTAGTAATCCTTTCATTATAAATTTGTAACTTGGTGATGTACTTTTTTCTAGCTTTCTCATTAGATATCCCACTTTTGCCTTGTTGTTTGCTTAGATCGCCACTCCAAATATGGAAATAGCTGTCGTATATTATGATTCCTTTATCGCATTGCGCAATATCCTGTCACATTTGGTGTTTTCGAAGTTCACTTTGTTGATAAGATTCCACACCAATGCAAAACCCTTGATAACATTAGGGTCGGGGCGACATTCCTGTACAAAGATGTTGATAATGCCCCTAGTGCAACGCTACTTATCTCGAGAATTCCAATCTCCACTCAAGTTCACCTACCAGATAATAAGAAGTATAAATACAAGTAGTTTCACAACTATAGAGAACTGGTGGACAGAACTTCATCCAGCATCCTGGCCTGAGTGCCTCCAGGTCGCGCAGACCGCCTCATCCCCGCTCGAAGCCGGACAACTCGGCGCCGCCATCTCGGCGCGGGGCCAGCTCGGCGCCGGGACAACTCGGCGCGGAGCCATCTCGGCGCCAGCCAACTCGGCGCGAGGCCATCTCGGCGCCGAATTCAAATTTGCAAACTACATTGTGCACTACGTAAGAAAATTATTATCAAAAAATAATAAATAAAGTGATCGCCAAAAAGCTGTCATCAAATGAAAAAAAATTATTGAGAATTTCTTGAAAAATCAAACACTGACGACCAGAGGCTATAAAGCTAAAAAAAGTAAGCCATTTACCACTTTTGCGAAATATCAAAACTACCGGAGGTACAAAGTGTTAAAGTTTCAAAGTATGAACTAAAATTACTTAAAGAAAATTAAACTAAACTTAATCTAACTTAAATGATCAAAATTATCAGCATTCGCTTCTACACACACATTCCGCGTATAAGAGCGATGCGGCAGCGGCATTTTGACGACACTCCCAGTAAATAATAAGCATATTCACTCATTCATTATTTTCATAAACATGAGCCATTATTGCAGCAATAACATTAAGAAAATTACAATGGAAAACTAGTTGACAGCTCATTGCTTGACAACAGAGATAAACAAAAATAAAATTGTCCAGCAGCCTTTGCGCCAAAGTTTAGTTTTTAATTTGAAACTTTAACACCCTGTACCTCTGTTAGTTTTGATATTTCGGAAAAGTGGTAAATAAAAAAAATACCTATTTTTTTTGCTTGATTTCCTGGTAAACGCAAGGAATCAACTTAAAAATCACCCTGTATATAAATATATACATATATAAAAAAAATATTGGTAGTGTTTACATTTCACTTTATACAGGATGACAGTTTGTCCGCAAACCTATTTAGCCCGTATTAGATATATTGAGTGATTTTTACTTAGTTAAAAGTGGCGTTTTTCGAAGTTGTGTAAATCCAAAAAGTACAATTTTTCGGAAATTAAGCAAGATTTCCATACGATTTTATTATGTTTTCGTTTTAGCTATCTCAAAAATGTCAAGGCCAGAAAACAACTTTGTTTCGTAAATGTTGTCCCTATCTTGGTTAGTACATTCATTTTTCATAATTATTTTTAAAAAATGTTAAATTTTACTGATAACGGAAGTCACGTGACAACTTTTGTTTGGTCCATTTGTAATCACTTTGCAATTACCTCTGGTCGTTAGTTCTTGATTTTCCAAGAAATTCTAAATATTTTTTTTTCATTTGATGCCAGCTTTTTGGCGATCACTTTATTTGTTATTTGTTTATAATAATTTTCTTGCGTAGTGCACACTGTAGTTTGCGAATTTAAATTCGGCGCCGAGATGGCCTCGCGCCGAGTTGGCTGGCGCCGAGATGGCTCCGCGCCGAGTTGTCCCGGCACCGAGCTGGCCCCGCCCCGAGATGGCGGCGCCGAGTTGTCCTAGACCCATCCCCGCTGTTACAAACGAGTTTCCAAGCTCCGGATCGTAACCACTTCTCACCTGTCAAACTTAAACCTTGACGTAAGGCTTTGTTAGACAGCATTCTGTCACGAAGTGTCTACCCTTGCTGTACTATGTATCGACTATACCCTGTCTGCATGCCCGGCTATCGGACCGCATAATAATATTCCTCCCCTGCAATTCCCAGATCATGAACCTACAGCGCAAAGACAAAAGGAACCCCGGTTCTGTAGGCATCTGTGAATCGAGCTCCAGAAGGCCACATGCCAGGTAAAAAGGTTTCCTGCACCTTCACTCACTAGCACCAACCCATTAAACGTTTATATATCACCTTGGGGTTGTTTGGAACGCTTAAAAATTACACAGAAGCACCGAACAGTTAATAAAATGAATCTGTCAAATAACGCAATCCACTTCTAAATTTATTAAAATATTTTTTTAAGAATACGGTATGCGTATTTTTGGATAAATCGATGTAAAACCAATTTCTGCACAAAAATGCCCATACATGTTTTTAATAATGTGGAAAATAACCAAGATATTTGAAAATAACTGTTTTTAAACGAAAAATTAAGTGAACGTATTGTTCGCGCCGAAACGTCTTTGCGTTCGTAGAATTACAGCAAATAACTCCAGTTGCCTGAAATATGTTATTTTCAAATGAATTCGTTTACTTTTAAAATAGTACATTTTTTTCCCAAAATAGTGGCTTATTAAGAGCATTTAAAGAGCATTTAGAATCAATAATGATGAAAGAGGGTTATTTGTCAAAATCTAAATATTGAGGTATACATTAACACACAAATAAATTCACGTTTCATCAAGCTGTGAGTTCTAAAATGCACGCAAAAACGTTAGAATCCACATAATTTTTTATATCGCACTATATCCACATATTTAGCTGCCAGCAATCTAAAAGGTATATTAATTAGAAAAATAAGTATCTTTATATAAGTTTGTTGTTATTGCTTCTGTGTTCTACCTTGTTTTAGAGTTATATGAATTTTTCAGTACAAATTCGACATATTTACATCACAGATCTTCTGAAAAAGGTGTTTCTACGGTAGTAGCTATATTAACCAATGTATGCTACACGGTAGTATGAAAATTGGAAGAAGGTCGGCCGTAATTTCGTCTATACGATCCAATTAATTCATGCAATCCAACTAATCTCGCAGAAATAGCATGAATAAACTGAGTGTAGTTTACAGAGAAAATAGTTCAACCGTTTTTTGTTTGTGCATAGTATTATATCTTGATATTTCGATCTTTGTTCCCCTCCTTGTAGGTTACCTAAATAAATTGAAAACAGTCATGCTTAGACAGGTATTAGTAAAAATAGAAAAATTTGGAATTTGACTCCATGTGATACTACTAATTCGTTGTGTTGTTAGTAGTCACATATGGGAAAAGTAAGTGGAATATTTGTGTGAGTTACGTCAAAAGCCGCAAGACGGAGGTATTGATCGGCAATTATCTTTACGCAAAGCTACAGCACATTTTAAGAAATAAAATACATTTTCAGCGTTGCTGATTTAAATATCAAACTGATTACGCTTTCTGGGGTCATTTAATACAACTTGTCTAAATAAAGAAGTCAGAACAAGCATTGCGTGCAAATGGATTGGAAGTAAAACGGTATGTGGTACATACTACATAGCACTACAGATTGTTAACATTTATTCAATTTGCATTACAAATTAGAATTACACAGATAAAACTACTGTTTACATGCGTCAACCATTCCCTTCTTTAAGTTAAAACTGGAATTCAATAGAAGTTCGATGCTCTTTTGCGTTCCTTTGGCAACGTTAGTGTCTTTTTTTTCATGATAAGCGTTTTTAAGCGTTCCTGTAGTATTCAAGTAGCAATAACTAGTGATGCTATTATTTTTGGAAATTTTCTCTGTACACGAAAAATTATAAGTAACTTCAGTAAAATATTTACTGATTTCCAATCTTGACGCATGAATTCCAAGTGATGAAACAATCCTTGGTCATTGAAAAAATAAGTGGCTTATATACGTTCAATTTAGTTGAGACCAGCAGCTTCTCTGATTCCGGTTTGTCGAATTTCTGTATTCCAAATATTTTTTTTTATGAATGAATGTAGAACTCTGTATAAATGTATTTTACAATTTGTTCAATTTTGTACATTTTCATGCTTGATTATTATGCCGCACCGTCTGAGAATTGAAATCGTCTACTTTTACAATGCTGTTGTTGCAGCTATATTACTAAATATTGAAATCTAGTAAATAACAGTCTTCTGTATAACAATACATGATTAGATTGTGGGACCAAATATAGCAATAACAACATTACGAGATATTGTGAGCTAATCTAATTTTCAAATTGTCGGATATATCCAAATTTACCCCCAGCCCCAGCTACTAGTATTCCGAATTGCGTCGTGTTTGTGTTTCGCAAAATTCCTCTTCAAAGTAAACCCTGTATCGTCCCGTTATCTACCGTTTCGCAACCAACCTGTAAACTTACGCTTGACGCCCTGTACATCAATTTAACATTTCGAGTGTCGATCGTGCTGTGTTAACGGCTGGGCGCTTTTCTCAAGCTCTCTGTTCGGGTGCAGGCCAACTGGCAAACGGTCAACTCTATAATCCCGCTACTTAATTTTTACCTGTAAGTATAGGGGTCAACTGGGCAAGGACTCGCGCTAGGGCCTACACACATTTTTTACATTACACAGGTATGTTTGTACTAAGTACACACAAATCTTAAATCTGCAAGTAACCTAAATTGGTATCTTTACATTACACAGAAATGTTTGTACTAAGTACACACAAATCTTAAATCTGCAAATAACCTAAATTCGTATCTTTGTACAAACATTTTTTGCTTGTTGCCCGGTTGACCCCTAGGATTTACGGACACACTGACCATTTTGCCCAGTTGGCCTCCTCCGCTCCGTTCTATGGGGGCGATCTGAATATTGTACCAGCGCTGTTTTCTGCAATCACTAAGGTCAGATTTTTATTTTATTTAAAATAAGTGATTGTGATTTCAACTACGCACTCATCGGGAAACGATTACACTAGTTTTTAAAAGGCTAGCCTTGGGCTACGCCATATATTATTCCTAACAAATCACAGGTATCTGTGATCTTCTACTCAGACATGGAGAATACTTATCTCAAAAATCCGACTATTATCTACAAAGGAGACGAATCTAACAACAATGCAACGAGTAAAAGCATGGAGATTGATAACAACCACACCACTTCAAATAAACGACCTATCAACTCTCCCACGATAGATACACACAACAAGAAATACTCCTTTGATAAAGAGAAACTACTTTCAAAAATAAATATTATCTTCCAAAACAGATTGACTCAACTATCAACACAACGGACTTTGACCCAGTAATCAAATCCAAAAAAACTCCACCTATATTTTTACAAAACGCAGCACATTACCAAGCAGTAATCACCGACATCCCATCCACAGTAAAAAAGGAGTTTACTATCAACCACGAAGAGCCTCACTTCCGTGTCAATTTAACGAACATTGAAGACTAATCGTAATATTACAAAATTTTACGATACTAACAAAGATAAAATAGAATACTAAACATTTCGCAACCCGGAAAACTCGAACATATTGGTAATAATGAGAATATTCCAACCGCGCTTACAACCGAAGAAATTTCTAATGAACTTAAGTCTCTACAGTTCCCAGCCCTAAAGGTCATGCGACTACTTAAAAATAAACAGCAATTGTGCAATTGAGTTACCCAAAACGGATAAATCAAAAGAATATTCAAGCTAACTAAGTTCCTACATAGTATAATTTCAATAGAGCTGCGGCGTACTAGCAAAGATACCCCACAGTGTACGAACTGTCAGCGATTAGGACACACGAAAAATTACTGTCATCTTCCAGCTCGCTGTGTCAAGTATCCAGGAATGCATCACTACTCAAATTCCCCTAAAACAAAAACAGAAAAGTGTGTAACTTGTGGCTGCGAACATTTCGCAAACTATAGAGGTTGCAACTACTATATTACCTCAACAAAAAAAAATACCCGCACCCTTCACCACTCACAAACCCCAAATTCAAACCATACTGTCTATAGTTATGTTACTCCAGGAACAACCTACGCCCATAAACTATCTCCCACAACAAAGTCTCAACAATATAGACCAAACAATATCTCACTCTCCTTCTCTTACTGATCTAATCCAGATTATTTGGCATATGTTATCTCCATTTCATAAACAGATTACATCGTTCATCTTCTCAATTATTCCTTCTCTCCTTAATGGATAAATATCAATTATGTGGACTATCTAATCTCATCATCGCTAACTATAATGCCAATGGTTTACAAACACAGAGACAACTAGTTATTGCCTTCATAGAGAGACACAACGTTGACATCCTAATTGGTACAGAAACTCATTTAGCAAACAATCAGTAATTTAGAATACCGCAGTACAATATCTACAGACAAGATCGCATATCCAACTACGCATTTGGAAGTGTTGCAATAATTATTAAATAATCGCTGGCCACACTTACGACATCGAAGGACTCGTTAATCTTGAAACTGCCGCTATTAAATTAGAATTGGAGAATAACAGAAGTGTGATTATTATAGCAGCATATAAACAGCCTAACAGACGTCTATTCGCAGCAGATATCTTATATTATAAGAACCGGTGCCGCCGGTCGCCGGCCGTCCGGACGTAAGCAGGCGCGCGCACACACAGCATAAACGGCCTGCATACTAGCAAATGGCGCGCGCGCACGAATGCGAGACTGCATTTGTATTGTTAACGCTGGCAAGACCGACGTCGGCTGGCCACCAGCCTAAGCAAGCATTTCTATTGTTAACCGTTTCTTTACGCTGGCAGGGCCAGACGTAGGCTAGCCACGAGTTCTAGTAGCAGCCATATTTCCCGATAATATACCCACTTTAGCTATTGGTGACTTCAATTCGAAGAATACAATTGGGGGTTGTACAAGCAGCAACCCAAATGGAATTCGTTTATACGAACACATATCCAATCACGCCATCCAGGTAGCGGCTCCAACCGAACCTACACATTACCCATACCGCAGAGACCATCGCCCTGACATTTTAGACATTGGCCTAGTAAAAAAATGTCCTGTCCCAATATTCCCAACAGTCCTATACGAGCTAGACTCTGATCATCTTCCAGCCTTACTTACTTTTGATAGCACTGCATTAATTACACAACCATTTCCTAAACTAATCAACGGTGTAGTTGACTGGAACTACTTCCAAACTTCTCTTTCTGAAACGATACGTTGTCCAACTAATATTGAATCTCAGGCAGACATCGACACAGAGCTTGACAAACTTAACTCAGCAGTTAAGACGGCTGTAACCAAAGCTGCTACAATTTAAACTAAGCGAAAATACACTTACAGGCTCTACCTGAAAATATTTTACAACTTATAAAACATAAAAATCGGCTGAGAAGATTGTGACCAGAATACGAGATTCCCTCCTCAAAACGCATGTTAACCGAATTACACGGGAAGTTAAAATGGCAATAGATCAACACAGAATAACCAATTACCAATTACCAAAATTACATTTCTGATCTACGGCCCCGGGCCCTACTATGTGGCGAGCTACGAGAAGAATATTAAAACAACAGCCGCAAATTTCCACTATACAAGTTGATAATCATAAGTACGCCACCGATGAAGTAAAATGGGACATATTTGCCACACATCTATAAAATACGTTTGCAGAAGCAGTAAAATTAAATTAAATACGGACTTCCCAGCTAATCCAGGACTAATAGTACCTACTTCTCCTGAAGAAATATTAGAGCATATTCACACTCTGTCTCCTAAAAGGTCGTCAGGTCACAACCTAATTCCAAATATAGTTCTCAAAAACTTCCCTTTAAAAATAATAACTTTTCTAACAATATTATTAATGCTTGCCTTAGAATTGGATACATTTCAAATTCTTGGAAGTACGCACACATCTTAGTTTTTCTTAAATCAGGCAAAAACCATAAACACCTTGACAGTTACCGCCCAATAAGTCTCCATCCTACACTTCCCAAACCCTTCACTTCCGTATCAACGCATTTCTCCTAGACAATCACATTCTTCCAGCATACCAATATGGTTTTCGAAAGAAATACTCAACCGTACATCAATTGTCTCGTATTTCTGAACTCACAGAGACAGCATTTGAACATTAGCAGTATACCGTGGCCCAGTTCCTTGATATTGCTCGGGCATTCGACCGAGTGTGGATGGAAGGATTATTGTTCAAGCTGATGAAAATAAACATGCCCGCATACTTGTTATCCATTATTAAATATTTCTTAATGCAGTAAGAATCGAGTACCACAAGGTTTCATCATAGGTCCAACACTGTTCAATATTTATATGTCTGACATCCCTGAACCCATCAATTCAACCATCGCTATGTATGCTGACGACACCATTCTACTCTCTCAACATACCGATATTCTCATATCTGTACGTCGTCTTCAAGATTACACCGACATCTTGCTGAAGTGGTTTGATAAATGGTGCATAAGACTGAACACTGATAAATGCGAAACTAAAATTTGTACTCTTCGAAGGCCAATTTTACCCCCAAACATCACAATTGACAACCAACAAATTCAAGCGAATTCGGCGGATAACGCAGTGAAATACCTAGGTGTATTCCTCGATACGAAACTGACATGGGCTTTTCATACAAATAAAAGCTGAATGAAGCATATGCACAACTGGCGATGCTGTATTCAATCATTAATAAGAACTCGCCCCTTAAACATGAAGTAGGATGTCTAATCTACGATTCAGTTATCAGACCTGTTCTAACGTACGCATGTCAGGTTTGGGGAGCAGCTTTACAAACACAACTGAAAAATTACAGATATTTCAAAAAAAAATTCTTCGTATAATCTTCAACCCACCTTTGTTTGTGCGAAATTCTCAACTTCAACAAGAGGCAAATATACCATGTATTCAGGATTTTATCAAGACAGCGACAAGAACATATTTTCGTGACATTACTCAGTGCGGTGGAGCAAGGTATTATAACACCAGATTCAAGGGTATTCACTCCAGATTGAAACGTCAACTTCCGCAAGATATTAATTTAAACTATTCAACTACAGATTACAGTGATCAGTGAAATACGATAACTTACCTTTAATAAACAGTGAGTGTAACGCAAAACCCATTTATAGTGCGGCATCCGCCTCTAGTCTAAAGCTTAACATATAAATATGTAAAATTGCATCTCAACCAGAGATTCCGCTGATCTGGCTTATATTAAAGAAATATATATATTTATCGTTTCGCAACGATTCCGAATCCAGGTGCAATTCTGGAGAAGCAGCACGTGGTTAGCGTGTGGACACATGATAATTGCTCGTAGATAATCTTTGAACTACAGTGGTTTCTCCATTATTCGACAAAGTTGTACGGAATCTTCCGCCACATCGCATGTGAAACCACAAATTTCGTTCATCGACATTCTTGGAACTGTGTGTCTTAACCGGTCGATGCTTACATTTTCGAAGACCGTCTTTTACGTTCAGCTTTTGGCAGGTTTTGAGTAATAATTAGCCTACCAGGATCTGCGCTCAGTCCAGGAGACCGCCGCCTTGGTTTTTTTTGCATCTATTCGTCGTAAAATATCAACTGTATACATTGTAATGGTATTAAGCCCACGACTTGGCTCTGCTAGCAGTGCAACATAATTAACCGATTAAATAAGCACAGAGTTGGGGTGTTTTATGTAACTGCAATAGTAAAGTAGTTGAGGAAGGAACACAAAAGCAAAGATTATTTTCACAGGGGTCGGAATTAATTTTTAAGTAGATAAAAGTAATAGGTTTGCGCATAATGTGAAGCCGAACCGAAAGAAATTAATAGACACAAAAAGGTTTGCTATATGCATGTTAAAAGAAACGTAGTTTTCAATAAAGCCAAACAACGTGAAAATTGTGAGGAATCTAAAAAGGTAAAGTAAGCAAGAATCAAATAACAGGACATTGCAAAGACCAATTAGAGAAGCAGGCAACAGGACAAGAAGGAAGCAAATGAGAAGTGGTAAAATCTAATAAATCAGTGCATTTAGAATTACAAAGCAGAGCAGTGGCTAAAACTAAAATAATCAAAAGTTGGTGAGTGTAACGCTATAAGACATTATTAGTTATAAGAAAAAGACAATATTTTAGAATTTAAGGAATTTGTAAATATTAATTAAGTAATCAAATTTTCTTCCATTCTGTACCATTGTTTATCAAACCTTACTTCAGTTACTATTGTTACTTAGCAACTAGATGCGATATTGTTTAATAACGAAGAGAACAATTGAATAAGAATTATTGACAGATTGTTAAGATTTGTGCTCCACATTTAATAGGTAATTTTGATAATAAACGTGTTTCCAAGTTATACAAAGTATACCATTTTATTGCCCAAGTGCCAGTGTGCACGTGGGAGTAAGTTCGTAAGTTCCACAACGAAAATTGTAAGAATTCGACAATCCCATCTACGAGAATATCGGTGCCGATCAACAAAATTTTTCCATCTTCGACTACGGCCACAATCAGTATCGGAGCCAAAATATTAGCAGTCCAGGGCATACCACGAGTCTGCAAGAACGTCTTTACCAGATTTGGCAGCGGGAGGAGCAGTTATAGCTGAGAAAATTTAACGGCGTTATCTCCAGAGTGCATCGGTGCAGTTCGACCAGATTTTCCAAGGTAAGAAATTACCCTAAAAATAAGCGTCAGCGTCCGGAAACGAGTTCCATACGAGATCAAACCTTACTGAAGAACATGAGATCATTTCCAAGCTTCAGCTAAGCCATATTTCCATTAATTAGCAAGGAGTTATCAAAAGTTATTTGGCGCCAAGGGCGAATAGTTTGAAAATTTACCTTGTGAATTCTCATATTTTCACGAGTATTTAAACTTTCAAAAACCGCTGTTTGCGCGAGACAACCTTTTGTGATTTGACATTTTGGTGAACATTGAACTAACACGTATTTGAACTACCAATGCTGTTTATAGTACAAATCAGATTAATTTTAAATTACAGTCGACTTCGGAACATACCTGAGAGGAGCTTGTCTTTACCGAGAGCTAGCCTTTTTAAATAATTGCAGTTAAATAAAGTATAAAGAGGGACATACAACCATTTATTTTGTGCAGTAAATAAGTACATTTCATATTTTAACCAGCCTAATAATTTACTGACAGGCAAAATTCGAACACAGTAAAAATAAGTAAATCTATGAAATGTGTTATTGATTTACCATTTCGCCCTAATTTTAAATTTATTAAAATTACACTCAATCAATCAAGGGTATCATTTCATCTCAATATGTGTAATTTACCTAATTTACAATATACTAGAATCAGATTTTGCATGTGCAAATTATCGTCAATTTTGTATGTGCTTATAAGCACGGACGCTTGTCGTCAAATAAGTTTTGCAGCATAGCCTCGTCAGTAGTGCAGTACAGCCTTCAGCGCTCTGTGTCGGGTTGTTTTCACCTGTAAAATCCTTTCTCAAGCGAACTTATGTGAAGGATTTGTATATAGTGCTACGTGATGTCACCATGAACAGGTAGAATTCTTAGATATTGTTTTAGTTACCCTTCTTTGTTGAAGTCTCAGCTACAAAGCTGGCCCGCACATGTATTTTTCTAAATATTATCTTAAAGTGTTTGTACGCAATTATTTTGTAAAGCTCAGTGCATTTCGTCGTATTTTCAAGGAAAATAAGCCATTTTAGACACCACGAAAAGTGTAGTTGTCAAATCCCGAAAATGAGCACCGTACCCATATGGCCGAAGAGGTTCTCCTGTTGCAACCACCAAGTCTATGACTAACATGTAACCCACCACGTTGCGCTCTAAAACAAGAACAATCCATCCTCGCACCTCTTCAGCTATAATTATCTTTACTATTGCAAGCAAGTCCTTTTACTTAATTCTACGATCTCTTTTCCTCCTACTGACTAACCGGACCCTTTTAAATTATTACGTGTTGGAAACGAAGATTTACCACTAACAAGAAAACTGTCAAAATTTAGGAATACGTATATGCGGTACTATTCACAGTTCCCCTAGACAAAAAGCTAGAAAGGTGACAAGATTAAAAGTCTATCAGATCCTTGAGTATATGCTGTCTAAATGACGTTTTAATAGTAACTAATTGTTGGTCAACAGTGATTTAGTATAAGCAACTGTGAATATTGCTATACAGGCAAGATGGGGCCGAATCCACCGGTGCTAACTTAGTCAGGAAATTGTCTAGCAAGATGGTAGGTACTAGGAAAGAAGCACAAGACCCCGAATCCTGTACCTAGAGCTGGTAGTCAGGTCAAGATTCAGGTTTAAGTCTCAAGTCAGTTAACTAGTGGCGGATTCTCCTTCTATGCTCTTCCGTCACCTCGTTATCGAGCCACTTTTAGAAAGGCTTGGAGAAGGAGCTGCGTGGCGTACCAGCTTACACTACATCGGCGCATAGCGGTTAAGATCGCCTTGTTGAAAATCCGAACTCTATGGAGAAGTGAGTGAAGATTGTAACGGGAATTAGCGTTATTCAAATTTGTAGCATACTACGTGTGCCTTAGGTAAATTTTACGAGGGGGCAGCTTACAGTATCATTATTTCTCTTCTTCTAAACGTGCATAAAGTTCTTTCTTTCTAATCGTGTTGCAATACCCACTCTTCTGCAATCGGTAAAATAAAATATACTTCTTTAGTAAAACTGTGGCAACGTTATTTAAGTAAGTATACCACGCACTGGCTGTTGTTACGAGACATAGTTTATCATGTATCACATTTTTTTTTCGCAATGTGACAAGATCCAATGTTAAAATGTTCTTTGTACATTTTCCAAAAAAAAGCTTGCAATACTTTGCATATAAATATATTGTTTCGGTTACAGGGTAATTAATGAGGTATATTTGAATAGTAGGAACGTAAATCATGTATTTGTGTCTAGCTCATCACATGTAAAACAAGAACTGCGGCTGCTAAACTCGCAGAATCGCAACTTTGTATATAAAATGAAAAACGTAATTTATACTCAAATTTGTCATTAGTTCTTTTCACCACCCTCGGTTGACGTCTCGGACACTGGTCTAACAGCGTCTAGTTTACCCTCACTTGTCCTATCCACGCTATCTCCTTTATTCCCAATATTTAGCTTACTAATATAAATGGCTGCGATAAGACGAACAATGAGAATTTCACGTAGAGACAGAATAAAAAATGAAGAAGTTAGACAACGCATGGGAATAGAAGGTACGATTACAGATGACATCCAACGAAAGCAACTGATATGGAATGGTCACGTACAGCGAATGGGAATTCACAGGCTACCCAAGCAAATATTAGAATGGCCGAACAAAACCTGGATGGGAGGAATACGGAAGTCAATAAGCGCGAAAAATCTGACAGATGAGCAATGTAACGATCGTCAAGAATGGAAAATAGGCATCGGACAACGTCAGAAGACGTTCTAAACCGAATCTATTGTTATGATACTCCATACGTTGGTCGTAGATAAAATTAAAATGTACAAAAGAAATTGGGATGTTAGTACAATCCATATTAACTCATTAAAAAAAGGTCGATGATGTTTATAAAAGTTTCATGAATAAATTTGGGTTAAAGCAAATTAGTAATGAAATGATAGCTATTGAACGTTTACCTGTAGTTTGAATATAAAGATAATATTTAAGAGACGGTAGTATAAGTAATGACAAATGCAAAATTCTGATAAGGATATAATTAAAGTAGGTAGATATCAA